>JAJJLH010000254.1:0-31557 GCA_023806865.1 Isotricha sp. YL-2021a
CCAATCCCCAATCCCCAATCCCCAAACCCCAAATCCCCAATACCCAATTATTCAATATTATTATTTATTATATATTTATTAATGTTTTATTATTTAATATTTATTTTTTTGAATAATAACTTCTTTTTTAAATATATTCAGACTTTTTTATTCTTAATATTAATATTATTTAATTTTTTTTAATTTTATAAATTAATTATTATTTTTATTTAAATTTAATATATTTGAATTATAATTAATTTAATTTAAATGAAAAAAAATTATTTATTTCATTTAATTTATTTAAATTTAAGAAAAATAATAAACTAAAATTTGAATATATATGATAGGAGAAAATACCTTTTGGGAATATAACACTTTCAATGAAGATAAAAACATTTTTTTAAAAAAAAGAACAAATTCTACTTTTATAAATGAAGAAGAAAAAATTAATAAAAATATAAAAGGAGAAAAAAAACAACATCAAAAAATTAAAAATAAGTATTTATTTAATCAAAATAACCAAACAAATGATGATAATAAAGAAAATATAAATGATAATTTGAGTTTTGAAGATATTTTAAAAATGTCTATTCAAGAAAAGAAAAATAATGATAAAATTGAAAGAGATTTGAAAAAAGCAAATAAAATTAATTTAATGAAAATACAAAGAAATAAAATGTTATTATTTAATAATAATAATAATAAAAAATTTAATTAAATTATATCTATTACTATTATCTTATTATATTTTATGATAAAAGAATATTTAAAAAATATATTAAATCATCTTTCTTTTTTTATATATTTATATAAGTTAATTTATTTTCATCAAAAGAAATGATTTAAAGATTTTAAAATTTAATATATTTATTTAATATCAATTTTTTTAATTATTAACTAATAATAAAAAAAATAACTAAAAAATAATGTTTATAAACAAATTATAAAATGTCAGACACGTTACTAAATTACTTAAATAACATATTAAAATTATCTCCTCCAATAACTGATATTAATAAAGATTTCTCAAATGGATATTATTTTGCTCAAATATTATACAAAACCAAATATTTAAAAGATTTAAAAGAATTTGATAAAAATGCAACAAAATATTTTGACATAAAAAGAAATTATAAATTATTAGAAAAATATTTAATGCCATTAAGTATTCATATTGATGAAAATACTCAAAAAGAAATAATGAATAATATAAAAGGCGCAGCTGCAAAAATAATATATAGAATAAAAACACAAATTGATAGAAAAAGAATAAATTTTGATGAAATGATGGAAAGATTAAATGTGCATTTAAATTCAATAAATAAAAATGAACAAAATTTATATAAAACAATGGGCCCACAAAATTTTAAAAAAGTAAATATAACTCCAAATTATAAAATACAAAGTAGTTCAGTTGGATTTAATAAAAATAAAATAAAATTAGATCCATTAATTAATAATAAAACTTTTAAAAAATTAGGTTCTATAATAATTGAAGAAAATATAAATGAACAAAATGATAATTTATCAATTAAATCAGGTAAAAAATTAACTAAACAAAGTTTAGCTCCAATTAATAAATATGATTCAAGTGATTATTGTAAATATTATTCACTTGATAAAAATATGTTTGATTTAGGAATTGATATTAAACAAATTGATCCTAAATTAAAAAAATATGGTGAAGGTGAAAATCAACAATTTATTCCTACAAATATAGTAATGAAAAAAATATATAATAAAGTTAATGAAGAAAAAATGAGAATTAAAGCAGAAAAAGAATCTCATAAAATTTTAACTGAACAAGAAAGATTATTAAAAAATTCTATTTTAAAAAATAAAAATAATGATGAAGAAGATAAAAAAATTGCACCTAAAATGATACCAAAACAATCTAAATTATATAAACAATTTGAATATGAAGATTTTAGAAAGACACATTATCCTTTATTACCAAAAAATATTTTTTTACAAAATGAAAATGACAAAACTTATTATCCAAATAATGATAATGAAGAAACAAAATCAGTATTTTCAAAAATGAAATATTTAACTCAAACTCAAGATTTTAATAAAGGAGATTTTTTTGATATGGGTTCATTTTTTAAAAAATTAAATAAAGAAACAGTATCAGGAAGAAATAAAGAAATAGAAATAAGAAATAAATTAAGAGAAGAAATAAGAGGAAATATAATGGATATTTTTAATTTAATGTTAGATATATCAGAAGAAAGTTATAATTATCAATCTGAATATAAATGTGAATTAATTGATATTCCAGAATGGAGAAGTTGGATGCAAGATTTTATTAATGGAAAATCTTGTATTAAAGCTCCTAAACATAATAGAAATTATTTAGATAGTGAAATTGAAAATTATTTAGATAAACTTGATGAAGAAGAAAAAAAAAAAATTTTAAGTTCTGAATTTTGTATTAGTGAATTTTTAGATTATTTATTTTTAAGAGGTAATTGGAATATTAATTTTATTCCTAAAAAAGTTTTTAATTCTGAATTACATATTTATAAAACTTTAGGAAATGATATTATGCATTTAATTTCTAGTGGAAAAATGCTATTACAAGGATTAAAACCAGCTGCTATTTTAAAAATGAAAAATGAAGCTTTTGAATTGAAAGATTCAGAAAAAGAAAATATAATAATTCCAAAAAAAAATACAAAAGATATTCTTTTCGCAGAAATAATTGAATTAAATGCAGATATGAAAATGAATGAAATAAATTCAGTTATGAAATTTCCTAATTCAACTTCATTAAATTCATTAAATAATATAAATCAAATATCAAAAGAAGAAAATAAATTTAATGATGATAATTCTAATATTTCTAATAATAATATTTCAATGGAGAATGAAAAAGAAAATGAACAAATTGGAAATATTAATTCAAATGTAAGTAATAGTATAAATAAAGATAATTCAGAAAGTAAAATTAAAAATATAAATTTAACTCCTTCTGATTTATCTTATATTCCAATTAAATTATGTTTAATTGGTCATTTATTTTCAGGAAGGAAAACTCAAGGGAAATTAATTTCTGAAAAATATCCTAATATTAAAATTTATTCTGTAAATGATATGATTAATGGTTATGTTGAAGAATATTTAAAAATTAAAGAACCAATTGAAAATCATCCTAAATTTAAATCAATGAAAAAAAACCAAATTGAAGCTTTAGAAAAAGAAAAAGAAGAACAATTAGAAAAATTTAAAGATTTATTACCAATAATTGAACCTTTTGCAAAAAAAGAAGTTGAAAAAATAAATGATGATGATTTAATAAATTTATTACTTCAAAAAATTAAAAATGATTTTCCATATAAAGATGAAAATACAATATTAGAAGAAATAACAAATAGAAATAATAGAATAAAAGAAATTGAAGAAGAATTAAATAAAATTGCAGAAGAACAACAAAAAAAGCCAAAAGCAAAAGTAAAAGAACAACAAAATTACCAAAATGAATTAGAAAAAATAAATAAAGAAAAATATTCTGGTTTTTTTTTAATAGACTTTCCAGAAACATATGAACAATATATAAGATTTGAAGAATTATCAACAGGATTCATACAAGAAATAGACAAAGAAGAAAATAAAAGAGATTTAAATTTAAATAGACTAACATTTATATTAGATAAACCATATCATAATATAAGTTCAAATATAGCAAATTCTTTAAATGGAAAAAAAACATCATCAGGAACATTTAATAATTATATTTGGTTAGAAGTAAATGAAGAAGAAACTTTAAGAAGAGTAAATAATAGAAAAATAGATCCTAATACAAATATTATTTATCATATGGAAGATAATCCACCTCCTCCAAATGATAAAAAATTAAATGAAAGATTAATTGATGTAACTGAACCTTCTAATGAAGAAGTTAAAAATAAATTAAAAGATTATGATATTGAATTTCCTAAAATTTTAAGTTATATTAATTTATTTAGAAATTTGAAAAAAATTAATAAAATTAATTTAGAAGAAATTGAAAATGAAATTGAAAATATTATGAATGATATTATGAATCATTTTGAAGATAGGGAAAATAAAGATTGGATTGGAGATATTCCTAAAAATGATTTGGAAGAAAATGAGTCTATGAAATATTTTAAAAAATTAGGAGAATGCAAAAAAAAAATTAATCATTCAATTAATGATAAAATTATGAATGAATGGGAAAATTTAAATGAAAAATATTCTAATTGTATTAAAACTTTTTTATTTGAAATTGAAAATCAAAAAAAAAATGTTATTGAACAAATGAATATTATTCAAAATGGTTTTATTAATTTTTTAAATTTACCTTCAAATAAGAAAAAATTAATAAATATATTTTTAAAAAAATATGAAACTTTTATGGAAAAATTTATTGTTGTTAAAAAACATGTTTTAGTTAAAGAAGAATTTGCAAAAGATTTAACTGAATTAACAGAACATTTTTGGGAATTAATAGAAATGAAAAAAAGAGATGCAATTAATGAAAGAAAAATGATAATAGAAAGTGGATTTATAGAAAATCAAATAGAATTTTTTTACAAAAATTTAGAAAAAATTTTTATTTGTGAAACAGAAAAATTTGAAAAAACATTAAATTTAATAAATGATTTTTATTATCAATTCGATCCAAATAAAATAGAAGAAAATAATCCTTTTATTTATAAAATTGATCCTGAAGTAATATTAAAAAATATAAATGAATGTACATTATATGATAATGATTTAAAAAGTTCTCCAAAATTAGAAAAAATTCATTTAAATTGTTTTAAAATTTTTTTTGATTATGATAAAAAAATGAATGAAATAGAAATTAAAGAAAAAGAAAAAGCAGCATTAAATACAAGTGGTAGTTCAACAATGTCAAAAAAAGGAAGAAGAAGACAAAAAAAAATACAAGAAAATATAAAAATTGAACCTTCAAATATAAGTGATGAAAAATTAATAATTAATCATGATGAAGAATTAAAAAATTGTATTGAAAATGAGAAAATAAAATTTAAAATTAGAGTTACTTTCTTAAAATATTTTGGTAATAAATTTATAAATGAATTAAAAAAAATAGCAAAAATTACTTTTGATACTTTAGATGAATGGATAATTGAATCAGTTAAAATTCAAAATGAAGCAATGAATTCAGTAATGAATCAATTAAAAACTCAAATTGATTCTGGTGAAATTCACTTAGAATATGATAATGAATTAGATTCTTTTGAAATTTATAAATGTACAGATTTAAAATTTGAAAAAATTAATATTAAATATTTAAAAGATTTACCAAATGAAAGTAAAATTTTTGATATTAGTGAATTAAGGAAAATTTATCTTGATTTAAAAACTTTTGAAATTCAACCTAATTATGTTTTACAATATAATGTTATTGATATTATTGTTAGAAAATATATTTTTGATTCTAAATCTAAAGGATTTATTCCTTATTTAACTTCTATTCCTTGTTCTTATATTCATCAATTAATAACAAAATTCACAAAAATAACTGAAAAAGGATTAAAAATTGTTAGGTTGGATTATTTATTTGATTTATTAGCTTTAATTAATTTAAATATATGTACTAAAAAAGAAGAAAAAGAAATGTTAGAAAAAGTTGATAATAAATTATTATTTCATTGTTATTTATCTAAAGAAGATTTTCTATCTTCAAAATTATGGTTTGAAAATGAAGGTAGTAATAAACAATTAAAAGATTTTTTATATGAAATTAATCAAAGTTCTGATGGTACTGTTAATTTTATTGAGTTTTTAAATGTTGTAATGTTAAGAGAAATTACTTATAATAAAGAGAATTTGATAAATAATATAAATAAAAATGATGAAATGTCAAAAAAAATACAAAATTATTCTATTAGATTATCAAAAAATTTTGACGAAATTGATGATAAAGAAGAAAATAAAGCATTATCATTAAAGTTAGATGATGAAGAAGAAAATGATTCTTTATTAATTTTTAGTGATAAAGAAATTACATATTTTGATATTTTAATTAGTGAATAATTAATAATTTCTAATTTTTTTAATAATATATTATCTTTTAAAATAATCAAAAAATAAATAAAAAATGAAATATTATTTAAATAAATTAATTGTTATGTTAAATTAATTAAATTAAACATCAGTTAAATAAGGTAATTTTTTAATATTAAAAGAAAGGAAATTTTTTCCTTTCCTATATATTAAATAATCAACAAAATTTCCACTGATAACTGAAGGCTCATTAAATTCATTATTAATATAAACACTAGTAAGTTTTTTTCCATTAATACTATATGAAACTAAATGATTATCTCTTGAATAAGTAATAAAAGAAGGAAGAGGTGAAGATGAGAGAAAAACTTTTTCAATAATTAATGATGTATCATTATAAATAGATCTAACAATTTTTAATGAAGGAATTATATATAAATTTATTAAATTATCATTTGAACAATCTATTAGCATATTCAAAGTTAAATTAACATTTAAATAATTTATTTGTTTTGTATGTGGATGAATAATATTAATATAATTAAATTTACCACTATTAACTTCTTTTTCTTCATAAATTGCAATACTTCCTTTTTCAGTCCCAATATAAATTATTATTTTTTTATCTTCTTTTTCATAAAATGCACATGCAGTAATTCTATTATTATCTTTTAAACTAAATAATTTTATTTTAGAAGAATTTAATATTTGATAATTTATTTCTTTTGGATTATAAATATTTGATTCTCCTATAATATTCCCAGTAAATAAATAATATTCATTATTTATATTTAAAATTTTTTTTACGGATATTAAATTTTCCATTTGTTGAATGTAATATAAATTTTGTTGATATTTATCTAATTCACTATAATCATTTTGATAAATAGTATTAATAGATTTTAAATAATTTATTTTTACTATTTCAATATCTGATAAAATATCTTGAGTATTTTTTTTTACACTAACATCTTTAAAAAGTTGAATAGGATTAACACCTAATTCAGCTAATTTTTTAATTCCTAAAATTTCATCATCATTTTTTGGGTAAAAAAATTGTTTATTTTTAACTATCGATGAAATACAATTAGGATAACAATATCTTGAATATAAATTTAAAGAATTTTGTGCTTGAATTCCACATGATTTAAAACCAAAAATTAAATCAATCCAATCATTAATATTTAAATTTTTATCTTCTAATATACTTCTATAAATAGAAATAAATAAATAAGGATCATTCTTACACCAAAAAGGAAGAAAAACATCTTTAACAGTTATATCATCATTTTCATTTAATTTTCTAATTAAATTTACTGTAGTATTTCTTAAATTATCATTATTTTCTTTAATATCTTGTAATTTTCCTAAATTTAAATTATTAATATTTAAAAACATTTCAGGAAGATAAAAAAATTCTGGTATTAATTCTCTTAAATCTGATTTTTCCCCTGTAACACTATCAAAAGTTTTTTCTAAATTAATAAATAATCGATCAGGACTATCAAAAGCATTTCCTTGAATTTCAATAGCAGTTAAAGTAAATGGGAAAATTCTATTTAAAAAATGAGAAGTATATGCAGCATTTGAAAAATGTGATCCATAATAAGATGGATAACTTATTATATCTACATTTAAAGATTTTAATTTTTCAGATATATCATAATTTATTTTTAATTCATCATAATTAATTGAATTTTTATTTTTATTATTATATAATTTTATTGAAGATATTATATCTTCAAAATTTTCTGATGTATATCCTTTATAATTTGATATATTATTATCATTGTTATTTAATATATTAAATGCTCCCATTATTGATGTAAATGTTTTATTTATTTCTTCATATTTTTTTAATAATGTATCATCAAATTTATGTTCTTCTAAAATTGATATTATTGATGAAATGAATTGATATACATATGAATTTTTTCTTTTTGTTCCTTTTGGTGATAATTCCATTAATCCTAATGGGAGTTTAAAATCTCTTTTACTTGTTTCAATTAAGTCATCTTTTATTTTTTCAAATATTGATGTTGTTATTTTTTCTTTTATTACCTTTTTATATGATATTTTATAATTTGTAATTGTCCAAGGGAATATAGGATATTGATATATATCTCTTAAAGATCTATTTCCATAAATATTTATCCACATTAAATATTCTAAATTTGAAATTTCATTTTTTATCCATTTACTTTGATAATAATTTAAATTTGGAAATTCTTTTATTATTTTTGATTTAAAAACATCTAAAAATGTTTCTTTGTTTTTAATTCCATTAAATATAAAATAATATGATTTATTTCTTTCTGTAAAAATTTCAATTGAATTTGATTCATCATAATATTTTCTTTCAAAATAATTTGTTATTTCATTTATATTTAATTTTAAATATTTTGGTTTGTTATTTTTTTTTAATAATGAACCTAAACATTTTTGATTATTATTTGGAATTTCTATAAATTGTAAATATTCATTTTCTAAAAATATTATTCCTTTAAAGTGATTTGAAATTGTTAATAAACAACATTGGAAATAACTATCTTGTTTATTTGTTTCTGAAATAGTTTCAAAATTTATTTCTGGTAAAGGAATAATATAAAATTTCTTTATATCTTCATTAAAAAATTTCTGATCAAAATAAGTTTTATAATCAAATTCATATATCATTGGGACTATTAAAGGTGAAATTTTTTCTTTAGTTAAATGATTACTTTTTTTATAATTTAATATTAAATCTTTATTAGATGATTTATAAAATAAATTTTTATCTGAGTAAGAACCATTCCATGTAAATAGTTCATTCTTTATTTTTTTATATAATTTATATTTAGAAAACGATTTAATTTGATTTTTTATTTGAATTCCAAATTTTTTATTCTTAATTAATTGATTTTCATAATTTATAATTATATTACATTCTTCTTTTTGAATATTTGGAATTTCCATTTTATAACTCTTATAATTTACTTTCATTAATTGTTTTATTAAATTTTCAATATCCAAAGATTCATTATCTTTAAAAATTGATATACCAATTTGATTTTTTATAATTTCTTGGAATTTGTAGAAAGGAGTTTTTAAAAAATAACTTTCGAATTGTTTATATTTTTTATTTATTTCAATTATTTTTTTTATAAAAAATAAAAATACTTTGAAAATAAATTTGAAATTATCATCTTTAATTTTTATAATTCTAAAATATATAATTTTTAATAAATCAAATAAATTTTGTATGTATGAATTCATTTCTTCTTCACTAAAAATATGAAATGCTTTAGACATAAAATTTTTTTCATATATGCCAAAAGATGAAAAAACAAAGCATATTACAACAATTATAATTATATAATCTTCAATTTTTATTTTATTGAAACAATTTAAGAAATAATTTTTAAAAAATTTCATTATTTTCAAATCATAAATTTGAATTGGTATTTTTTTTTTTTCTAATTCTTCCACAATTAATAAATTTTTTTTTTCATCTTCATTAAATATATTCTTTTTTATAAAATTATTAATTTGATTTCCATTTCTATTGGAAATCAAATCTTTAAGATTAAATATATTATTCTTTTTATCCCCTTCAATAAATTTTCTATATATTTCTATGCAATTCTTATAAATATTTTCAATTTTTTCTTTTTTAATAAATTCTTTTATAATTTCTATGTTATATTCATTTTGAATTTTTTGTTTAAATAAAAGAATATATTCAATTGAAAAATAATTGTTTATTACATTTTGTTCTTGATTTAATTCAAAATAATGTAAATCAAACAATAAATTTGTAATATATTCAATTGGTTTTTTTTTTATAACTTCTAAATAATTAATATCAATAAAATCAGAGAAGCATTTTAAATGTTCTTCAATTTTTGTATTAATTATTTTTTGTTTATTGTAGTTTAATAAAATAAATTTTAAAACAAATATAATTTTATTTAATTCATTACAAAAGCATAAATCAATATTTTTTTTATTAAAAAAATATTTAGCATAATCAGATGGGAATTTAATATCATAAATTAATTTAAAAACTCCAAAAATAAAATCATCATCATATTTTTTAAAAGGAGGAATTAAACAAATATTTTTTATATCATTTATTTCAACTAATCCAATAAAAATTAATCTAAAACATATATTTAGCCATTCATAAAAATATTTATTATATTGTGGTTCTGGTTTTTTCTCAATTAATTTTTTCCCTTCTTCAATAATGTCTTTTGGTAATTCATTAATTAAATATTGACTTTTTAAAAATTTAGTTAATTTTTCAGATTTATTTTTTTCTATTTTTTCTGGAAAATTTTGTGTTAATTGTTGAATTAATAAAAACATTTTAAATTGAATTTCAAATCTTTTTTCTTTGATTAATAAAGAAATAATTATATCATCAAATTGATTTTCTAAAATTTTTTCAAAAATTCTATCATTTTCTTTTTTAGTTTTGATAATGAAAAATATTAGTTCTATTATTTTAGGATTAATTTTATTTCCTGTTAAAAGTTTAAATAAAATAGGAAGGCAATCATCATAAATATATAATTTTAAATAGATTTTTTCTAAAAAATTAAATATGGTTTCTGAGATTTCTTTATATTCATTTATATTTAAAAAAAATTCTGATAATATACAATTTTTATTTAATAATAAAATAAATGCATTTTTATTTTGAGATTTTTCATTATCATATTTGTTTATTAATTCCAAGATTTTATTGAAATAAATATCTTTTTGTTTTAAACTGAATTTACCTATAATTTGAAAATTAAAAAATAATGATGAAAAAAAAGAATTTTTTGTGCCTGTTATTTTTTCATTTGATAGTTCAATAATAAAGTCAAAAAAACAACTTTTCTCAATTATTTCTGAGTCTAAATTTTCAATAAATAAACTAATATTTTTATAAAATTTAGTTTCATTTAAATGAGATGAATTTTTATTTGTTCTTTTAATTAATTTAATAAGTTCTATTAATTTATTTAAAATTTGAATTTGCAATTCCTTTTGTTGATTATTTTTTTTTTCTTCATTTTCAGATTGATTATCTTCTTTATTTTCTTTTGTTTGATTATTTATTTTTTTATTAAATGAATAAAGAAATTCAAATAATGGAATTAATGGATTTATTCCTCCAATCATAAAAATATTTTTGGTGTAATTATTATAACTACATAAACAATTTTTAAAAAAATTATCTTCAGGTTTAAATAAATATGCATTATTATTTGTTATAGGTTCAATTAATTCAAAAAAACTTTCATTAAATAAATATGAAGAAAAAATAAAATTAAAAATATTATTGTTAAACTCATGTATATTAATTTGATTATTATCGTCATGAGGTTTAGGTGAAGGGATTACAGTATGAAAATATTTTAATAATTGATCTAATCTATTTTTTTCTATTTCTTCATTTGAAGAAAAAATAAAAAATAATTTTCCTTTAAAATTTCTAAAAAATGTAAAAGAAGAAATTAAATTTTTTATATTATAACTCTCAATTTTTTTTTCATTTTTCTCATTTATTTTTTCTAAAATTATATTAAAATTATTCTCATTTGTATTTTCTTGAAAATATAATTTTAAATATATCCATTCATTTAATTCAATATTAATTTTTAATTTTTCTAAATTTTTTTCATTATAAAAAACACTAATAACATTATCATTTAATTTAATAAATAAATGATTAAAAATATCGAAAGTTATATCAGCTATATCAGTATTTTTATTTTGGCAATACTCATCAATAAAAAAGCAAAAATAAATATAAAAATTATTATTATTTAAATAGAATTTATTCTCTTGATTAAAATTTGTGATTATTTCACTTTTTAATGGATCATAAAAATTAAAATATCTTTTTGGACAAAATTTTTTTGGTTCAATATTTTTCCCATATAATAATGAAAGAATATCTATATAAGATAATAATTTGTTTTCTGTTAATGTATCTTCTCTATGTTCTTTTCCAATTTTTTCATATATATAATCAAAATATTCTTTTTCTAATGTTGTATTTTGAATAAAAAATATTAATAATTCTTTTGATATTTCTTTTAAGTTTTTATTAAATAAATAAAAATCAATTAAAATCTTTATTAAATTGATATTTTCATTTATTCTACATGAAGGTGATATAACAAATATTATTGCTATTTCTCTAAAATTAATAAAAATATCCTTTAATTTGTCTAATAATTGTTTTTTTATTTCATCATTTATTTCACTGTTTCTCAGAGTTAATAATAAATTTTGGATTTTTGAAACAATATTTTCCTTAAATTCTATTTTTTTTTCTTCTTGATTAATATTAATAATTTCTTCAATTTTAATTTCTTCCATTTTAAAGAATTGATTTTATAAATTAAATAATTTAATAACATCTTAAAATTAAAAAAACCTATTAAATAATAAGTTTAAAATTATAAAATATTCTTTTTATTATTAATTTTTCATTATTTTAATATTTTATTAAAATAAAATTAAATAAAAGTAATATAGATTAAATTATTTTAAAATTTCAAAAAAAAATTATTTTATGAAGATTGAATATTTTGTAACTTTTCTTCAATAGCTTTCAATTTTTCTTTAGTTTGATTAAATTGTTCTAAAGTCTTAACATCATTTTCAGCATCAGTTCTCATTCTATTATTATCTTTTTCCAATTCTTCATTTGTATAAACTATATCATCAAATTTTTTTTTTAATTCTTTAATTTCTTTTTCTCTTTCCTTATTTTTTTGTTCTAATTCATTTTTTAATTCATTTTCCATTTTTTCTTTTTCTTCTTTTTCTTTTTCTTTTAATTCATCATCTTTTTCTTTATTTTCTTCTTCTAATTTTATATTATCTTCAATTTCTTTTTTAGTATTTTCTAAATCTTGTTTATATTTTTCATTTTCATCATTTAAAGATTGAATTTGCTTATTTAATTCCTCAATTTGTTTTTCTAAATTTTCTTTTTCTTTATTTTCTTTTTCAGCTTCATTAAATTTTTCATCTCTTTCTTTTTTAGCTACATCTAATTTTTTTTCTAACTCCTCATTTTTATTTTTATTTTCTTCTTGTAATTCTTGATTTGCTTTTTCAGCTGCTTTTAAAGCTTCTTTTAATTCTTTCATTTTTTTTTTTTCTTTTTCTGGCTCAATTGCTTCTTTTCTTAATTTTTCTCTTTCATTTTTATTTGAATTATATTCTTTCATTATTTGATCATTTTTTTCTTTTAATTCATCTCTTTTTTTTGTTAAATTATTAATAACTTCTTTTTTCTTTTTTTGTTCTTCTTCATCTTGATTTTGCTTTTCTTTTAAACCTTCTTTTGCTTCTTTAAAATCTTCCATTGATTTAACTTTCTTATTTAACTCATTTATTTCATTTTTTTTTTTTTTTTCATCTTTTTCCTTTTCCTTTATTTCATATTCTTTTTCACTTAATTTTTTTTCTAATTCTTGAATTTCATTCATTTTTTCTTCATATTTTTCTCCTTGTTCAGCTTCTTCTTTTTTACTTTCTTGCATATTTTTTTTTACTTCATTTAAATTATCTTTAAAATAATTATATTCTTTATTTAAATCTTCAATAACTTTTTCATTATATTTTAATTGTTCTTCCATTTTTTTAATTTTTCTATTTAATTTTCTAATATCTTCTTCTTTTAAAGTAATTTCAGAATTTAATTTAATAATATTACTAGATTTAGCATTTTTTGATATTTTTTCATATTCAGCAAATTTAATATTATATTCTTTTTTACATTTCATTATTTCTGCTTTTAATAAAATTGACTCATATGCTTCTTTTAATTCTTTTCTTTCTTCTTCAGTTGGTTTTGCATTTTCTACTTTATCTCTTGCTTCATTTTTAGTACAAGGTTTATTTGGATCAATTTTTAATATTCTTTCAATTAATTTTTTATTTATTCTATTATCATCTAATTGTTTTTTGAATAGGATTTTAAATTCATATAATTCTTGATTTTTTTTATTTAAATCCATTTTAGCAAAAATTAATTCTTGTTTTAAATTTTCTTCTTCTTGTAAATTTTTATTAATTGTAATAAAAATTTTATCATTATTTATTTTTGTATTAATTGAGTCTGAAGATGTCATTAAATTAACCATATTTTTGTCTGATGAAGGATTTGGCATTGTTTTTCCCATTGCTTGTGTTTTATTTTGATTTTTTTTTATTGGAGGTAATTTTTTTTTTCCTGGTTGTTGTGTTTTTGACATTTCATTTTGATTTTGTGATTTTTGTGTTTCATTTCTTTCCATTTGCTCATTTTCATTCCTTTCTATATTTTGATTTTCTTCATTTTCTAACATTTTTTTTTATTTTTTTTATATTTTTTTTTTATTTGATATGGAAGTTATTAGAAAAATAATTTTTTTTATTGTTTTTTTTATCTATTTTTATTTATTTATTTTTGAATTGAATATATATTCTTTTATAATATTTTTAAAGGTTTAAATATATTAAATTATTTATTTTTTTTATTTTTTTTTATTCAAATTTTGTTTTTGAATAAAAAAATTAATTTTTGATTATTTTAAAAAAACATTTTATTATTTTTTATTTATAAACTTTTGCTTGAATTTATCTTGTTCATTATTTCCAAACGAAGGAAAATATGAAGAATGTGTTATGATATTTCCACTTCTTTCAAGTTCAATTGGCTCAATTAAAGAATTATTTTTTTCATCTTCATCAAAACTAATTAAATTTTGATTTGAAGTAAAAGTATCTCCAATAAAATTATTATCAATTATTTTTATTTTATTTTTTATTTTTTCATATTTTAAATTTTCAAATAAAAAATTTTCCATTTCAATTTGAGAAATAAAACTATCTTTTGGAATGAAATATTCTGAATCATTTATTTTAATTTCACTATTCATAAAATCTCTTATTAAAGAATTTTCTTTTTCTTTTGAATCTGGAGCTTTTAAATTATTTTCTATATTTTGATTACCATAAATTCTTTGTAAATAATTTAAATATCTTTCTTTTAATTTTTCAACTGCTTTCATTATTTTTTCATTATTATTATATTTTATGAAATTATTTTTTTTATTTGGTAAAAATTTATTTTTACCTTTTTTTTCTTGATTTAAAGGAGCATATGATGTACCTTTTTGAGATATATATTTTAAAGGAGTTGCATTTCTTTTAAAATTAGATTCTTTATTATTATTGTTTTTTGATTGAAAAATATTTTGAGTTGAATTGTTATTAAAATTTTTATCATTTGAATTTTCAATAAATTTATTTATACTTTTACTTTTATTATTATTAATATTATTTTTTTGATTTCTTTTATTTAACTGAAAATTATCTATTTTAATTAAATTATTTTTTTCATTATGATTTGATGATTTAAAAATATTTATTGATGATGCTGAAATTGTATCCATTAATCTAATTGGATTATTTCTTTTATTTTGATTTATATTATGTTTGTAATTTGATTCTTTAATAATTTTATTTCTATTTTTATCAGAAGAGTTTGATAATTTAAAACTTTCATCATCTAAAAATTTATTTGATAATATTGATATTGAATCAATTTTTTCAATTGGAATAATTTCTATTTTATTATTTTTTAATTTTAATATTTTTGAATCATCATCTTCTAATTGATAATATATTGAATTAGAATTATTATTATCCTTTGCTTTTTGAATTAATTCAACTAAAATATCTTTTGAATTAACTTTTATAATATTTTTATTGATTAAATTAAAAGGTTCAATATTTAAACTTTTTTTACTTTCATTAATATTTTTTTTTGAATTTTTTAAATTATTGTCAATAATTTGTTTTTTATAGATTTTTTCCTTTATATTATTATTAATTAAACTTTTAGGCCTTTCATAAATAATATTTTTAGGATTTATTTTATTATATTTTAAATCAGAATTATAATTTTGAGAATTTATATTTGAATTTTTTATATTTTGTATGTTATTTTTATAAGTTTTAAATGGAGAAATCTTTTCTGAAAGTATCGTTGATGATTTATTTATATTTTTAGAATTTAATGATGTTGAAAATTTTGATTTAAAATTATTTTTTTTTTCTGCTGAATTATAAATTTGATTATTTGATTTAAATGAAAAAATTTGTTCAAATGATTGAATAAGTTCATTATTATTATTTAAATTATTTTGAATTGTATTTCCAAAATTTCTTTTATTATTTTTTAAATTACTTAATCTTAATTGAAATTCTTTTATTTCTTTCTCTTTTTGAATTTCTAAAGCTTTTAATTTATTTAATTCTTTTTCTTTTTCATTTCCAATTTTTTTTTGCTTTTCAATTTCTAAATCTTGAATTCTTTGAAGTTCTTTTAATCTTTTAATTTCTTTTTCTTTTTCTAATTGCTTTTCTTTTTCTATTTCAATTTCATTTTTAATATTTTCTTTCTGATTAGTTTTTTTATTATTTTCTAAAAAATAATATAAAATTAAATCTAATGAAATTGTTTGTTTATCTTTATTGTAATTCATGTTTTTATCAGATTTATCAATATAAAAATTTTTAATTTTTTGTCTTTTAATTTGGTTATTATAATTCAATTTTAAATTTGGAATATTTAATTGGGATTTACTTATACTTAAAATTTTTAATTTTGCATTACTAATATAAAAATTTTTATTTTGTGTTTGTAAATTTTTATTCTTATTTAATTTATTAGAAAATATTTCATCTTTTTTATTTGAATTATCAATACTTTTATTTATAGAAAAACTATTTTTAATATCGAAATTATTTATATTATCTGTCAAATTTCTTTTATGATTTTCACAATTTATCAAATTATTCTTATTTGGAATTTTATTTTCCTCTTTATTTTCATTTAAATTATTTTTTTTATCATTATTCTTTTTTTTATATCCTAAACACTCATCTATATTTTCTTCTTCTTTAATAGGTGTAAATCTCCTTGAATCTTGAACAGAAAATATTTTCCCACTTTTACTTCTTCCATTAATATTATCTTTATTATTATTACTCCTTAAATCATAATCTGTTCCATTAATTTTTTCAAATACTAATCTTCTTTTAACACTTCTTGCTCTTTTATTATTAATTTGTTCAATTTTATTATCAAAAACTTTTTCTAATAAATTTGAAATTTTATTTATTCTAAAATTAATTTTAGATGTTTCATTAATTGATTTTGAACTATTCAAACTTATTTTACTTAATGAATAATTCACAGGTAAAACTGATTCTGTAAGTAAATATGATTGATAAGTATCATTTAAATTAATAAATGTATCATTGAACTTTTTTGAAAATATTGTTTTAATATTATCTTTTGAATCTTTACTAAAAGTTAGATTAAATAATTTTATTTTATTCTCTTTCATTTTAATCATTAAATCAAAAGGACTTTCAATAATGAATATTATTTCTGATGGTTTATAATAATAATTTTCAATAATTGAATAAATTTTCATTTCTTTATATATTTGATATGTATTTATTATAAAATCATATAAATTATCATTTTCGTTATTATTTTGTAAAATATGAATTTTATTAGAATTATTTCCAAGTAAAAAAAAACTATTTTTCATTAAATAAATTTGTTTAATTTCATCTTGAATTTTAATTTTATTTAAACCATCCTCATTATATAAATATGAATTACCACTTTTATCTAAAATACATATAAAATTATTTCCACAAATAAAATCTTCAATTTGTTCATTTTTATAATCAAAATTTATTGCTTTATGTATGATTTTATAATCATTTAAATCATTATCAATTAAATTTTTAGAATTTATTTCACCATAATAAGATAAATGTCCTGAAAAATCCATTAATACAAAATAATTATCAGAACATTTAACTTTATTATAATATAAATTATTTTCATTTACAATTTGTTTTGGTACTAAAAATTTTTTATTTTTAAATTTTCCAAATATTAAAATATTATGTTGATTATTAATACAAACACAAAATTTTTCAGAAATACACATATAATTAATTTTTTGTTTTTGAAAAAATTTATTTAAAGTAATTTCTCTAATTTCAAAATTTAAATCTCCCATTCCTAAAATACCATATTGTTTATAATCAATACCAATTGAATAAACTAAACCATTTAAAGTTAAAATATGCATAACATAATCATTAGAAATAATTTGTTTAATAAAATTAACTGGAATAGAAAAAAAAGAAGTATCATTTGAATAATAATCAAAATTAAATGGATTATCATATGATGATGGCGAATTATATTTTGCAATTGTATTTTCTGTTAAAATAAAAGAATTTGTATTTGACTTATTGTAAAATTTTATTTTTTTTATATATAAATTTGGAGGTGTTTGAATTATTTTTGTTTTTAAAAATGATTTAGATGATGAGAAACAAATAAACTAAAAAATTAAAAAATTGAAAAATATTACCTCCTTTTTCATTGTATAAATAATCAAATTAAAAAAAATAAAATTTAAAAATCAATTAGAAAAAAAATGTTTTAATTATAATATAAACTTAAAAATATTATAAAAACTAATTTAAATTTATTTACTTTATTTTTTAATATTTTTTTCTTCACTTTTTTTATTTTTATTATCTTTTTTCTCAACAGTTTTAATATTAGGATTATTTTGTTTTTTTTCTATATTAGGAACATTTTTCTTATTTAAACTTTTATTTTTTTTCTTAAAACCAGACTCTTTATTTTCTTCTTTCCCAATTTTTTCTCTTAAAGGTTTAACTCCTCTTGAAGATCTACTTCTATCTAAACTTTTAATATACTTTTTCATTTCAATTTCATCTAAACTTCTATTTAATTTCCTAATTTCTTTATTATTTTTAGTTTTTTCAATTTTTTCTTTAACATTTTTTTCTTTTTCTTCCCAATATTTTTCAATATTTTCTTTCATCATTTTACTTTTTTTTTCTTTCCATTTTTTTTCATAATTTTTAATAACATAAGCAGAATATTCAAATAAATTTCCTGTAGGTAAACCATTTTTACATAATTGAACAATTAAATATTTATATGCATCTAACATTCCTCCTTCTTCTAAAATAGTTTGTGCTTTTTTTTCAGAAATTTTTAAATTCGTACTTTCTGGAATTGAATCTTCTTTTTTTGGTTTTATTCTAAAATTATTTTTTTTTGCTTCTTCTAATATTTCTTCATATAATTTTTGGTTTTCTTTTTCTGATATTTTCTCATTTTTTAATCTTTGTTGTCTTCTTTGAGATAATTTATTTAAATCTTCAGGAGAGTAACTTTTTTCTCTTTCGGTTTTAGGTTTTTCAGGTTGTGGTGTCTCTTGTTTTGGTTGTTCTTTTGGTTTTTGGTTTTGGGAATTTTTATCGGTTTTCATTTTTTTATTATTTTTTTTTAATATTATTTTTTTATTTATTTGAGTTTTTATTTTAATTTTTAGGTGTTTTAAAAGTTTAAAATTATAAATTATTTTTTTCTCTAATTTATATATTTTTTTTTTATTCATCATCATCATATAAGAATGATAATTTTTTTTTTGTGTTAGGATTTTCTTTTAATGTCATTGTTGCTGTTAATTTATTATTATTATTATTATTTCCATCAAATAAATTTATTTTTTTATTTGGAACTATTGTATTTTGAAAAATTGTATTTTCATTTTTATCAATAAATAAATTATTTTTGGGATTAATAATATTTTCTTTTTTTATTATATTTTTATTTTCATTTTCATCTGTGAATAAATTTTTTTTGGGAATAACAATATTTTCTTTAATAGGAACTTCTTTTTTATCTTCATTTTGAATAAAAGTTTCACTTTTAGGAATAGTATTTTTATTATCTTGATTTGTGTTTAAATTTGAATTTGGTTCAACAAAAGTATTTGATTTTTTTATATTTGATCCAAATCCTTTTTTAACTGGTTTTTTCTTTTTAATAACTTTAGTTTCTTGTTTCATTATTGCTTCATAATTATTTTCACCTTCAACTTTTTTAATATCTGAAGTATATTCAATTTTTAAAGTTTCTCTATGATTTTCATTTTCATTTTCTTTATTTATATCTTTTTTTATTGAACTTAAATTTCCTCCAGTAAACATTTTCAAACTTAATTGTTGTTGAAAATCATTTAATGTGTTATTTTTTTTAATATCAATGTTTTGTTTTTTATCTTCAATTTTAGGTTCTTCTATTTTTTGTTTAGGTGGATTATCAAACATTGATATTTTTTTAGGTTCTTCTATTTTTTGTTTTGGTGGATTATCAAACATTGATATTTTTTTAGGTTCTTCTATTTTTGGTTTAGGTGGATTATCAAACATTGATATTTTTTTAGGTTCTTCTATTTTTGGTTTTGGTGGATTATCAAACATTGATATTTTTTTAGGTTCTTCTATTTTTGGTTTAGGTGGATTATCAAACATATTATTTTTTTTTGGTTCTTCTATTTTTGGTTTTGGTGGATTATCAAACATATTATTTTTTTTTGGTTCTTCTATTTTTGGTTTTGGTGGATTATCAAACATATTATTTTTTTTTGGTTCTTCTATTTTTGGTTTTGGTGGATTATCAAATAAAGAAGTTTTCTGTGGTTCATTTTTAGGTTTATTCCCAGTAAATAAATTAACTTGTTCATTTAATTTTGTGGTCTTAGAAGTAATATCAATTTCTTCCTCTTCATCATCATCACCAAACATTTTTAACAAATGTGTTTTAGCCCTTTCTAACTTTTTACTCTTTTCATCATTAACCTTAATTTTATTATCTTGAGGAAAAGAAATAGTATTCATCAATTTATTATTATTCCCTCCATTAACAATATTTTGGTTACTATTAACTACCATATTATTAAAATTATTATTTTGTCCAATCATAGTATTTTGTTTCAAAGCAAAAACAGAATCAACTTCTTCTTCATCATCATCATCATCCAAATCATAATTAGTCATAAAAGCATTAATTTTAATTGACTCTTTGGTAAATGGAACATTAACTTGAATTTTATTTTCATTGTTTTGATTATTAATATTATTATCATTATTTACATTATTAAAATTACTATTAGCAATTTTCTTTTTGAGAATATCTTCCAAATTTTCTTCTTCTTTTTCATTAATCTCAACTTTTTCATTATTACTTTTATCTCCTCCTTCAACTTTCTTTCCTCGAGCAAGAACTTGTCTCCTAAGCATTGAACCAAAATCTTCTTCAACAGGTTTAGGCTTAGGTTTCGGTTTAGGTGGTTCTACTTTAGGTTTAGGAGGATTCATAACAAGAGGAGGTATAGGTGGAGGTAATGGAATATTAGGACCTCCCTTTACAGGAGCCATTGTAGGTATTGCTGGTGGATTTGGTATTGATGGTACTACTGGTATATTATTATTAGTATTTGGAATTGGTGGAGGTATTGGAATGTTACTTGATGGTATTTCTGGTGCTTTTGGAACTGTATTTGTAATTGGTGGTGGTATTGGAATATTACTTGAGGGATTTGATGGTGGTTGAGGTATATTTGATTGAGGTTGAGAATTGTTATTTTGAGGTTGATTTGAAATTGAATTTTGAGGGTTTTGAGAATTTTGTATATTTTTAACATTTGGTACTTGTTTATATCTCTCTGAACCTAGGATTACTCCTACTATTACTTCTTCACCTTCTTCTTGTTCGTTTAAATCATTTCCAATAATATCTTTAGGTTGATCATTGAAAAATTTAGATAATCCAATATAATTATCATGTTCAAAATCATTTGAATTAATAATATAAGGTAATCTAATATTTTTAAAATTCCCAGTAAATGCAACACTATTAGAACTACTCATAACAGAAGCATTATCATCAATTTTTTGTTCTTGATTATTATTATTATTATTTTTTAAATTTTCCTGTTGAATAACATCCAAACATTGAATTGAATTTTTAATTGCCGATTTAAAATCTTCAATTGCATTACTTCCATCATTTTTAATATTTTCATTTTGTAAATTTTCATTTTGTTTAATTTGAAGTTCTTCAAAGTCAACAACGTGTTCTATAAATTGTGACATTCCCATTTGTTTTATGGAGTTTATTGCTTGTAAATGTTGAATTTCGACTAAGCTTATATTTTTTGAAAAGTTTTCTATGTTGTTTGTTAGTTGGTTGAATTGAGTTGTATATGAATCTGTGAAAAGTTTTAATTTTTGAAGAAGCTATTATTTTAAAAATTTTTTTTTTTTTTTTTGATTTTTATATATTTTTTTTACCATTGTTTCAGCATCGACATCCCAATTTGTTTCTTTTGAATGTAATTCTAAAAAATTAGCAGAAGACATTTTTTAATTTTAATAAATTGTTAGATTTTAAAATTAAAAAATATATAGTGCAATTTTTTTTCAATAGAAAAAATTTTTTGAAAAAAACTAAAAAAAATGGATAATGAAGTTCCAATTAAAAGACTACACCGTTTTCGTAGAGTATATCCATTATATTTACTAAGACAATATTCTCAACATAATCCAGGAAAAATTTTATTAGCTAAAAGACATTCTTCTGCAAATCGTCCATTACATAAAATAAAATCATTAAATCAAAAAGTTAAATTTTGTCCTTGTTGTAATTTACCAGAAGAAACAATTGGAATAATAGAAAGATTTAATTTTTGTGATTCAATAGAAGATTTTGCTGAATGTGGAATTGGAACTTATTTATATTTTTTTTATTTTCAATATGCAATTGTAATTTTAATAATTACATTTTTTATGTCTTCTTTATTAACAATTATTTTAAATGAACATTATACTAAAGGTTTAAATAATATTTGTAATCAATATTTTTTAGAATATGGTAATACTAAATTATATCCTTATTGTAAAAATTATATTTCAATTGAAAAAGGAATTGGATTTTATAATAATGAAACTGATTGGATATTAAGATATAGTTCAGATAATCTTAAAAATTATAGACAAATATATAAAGATTTTAGTCAAAATGATGATGTTGATAATGTTTTAGTTAATTATTCACTTCTTCATTTTTTTACTTTAATTACACTTTTTGTAGTTAATTTAATTTATATTGTTATTGTTAATGCTAAAAAAGATCAAGTTGATATTATGCATACTACACCTCATGATTATACTCTTCTTTGTACTAATTTAAATAATACTGTTGATTCATATAATAAATATAAAAATTTTTTTATTAATAATGAAGAGATTAAAGATAAAAGTGAAATAGAGAAATTTGTATATTTTTTAAAAACTTATGTTTTACCTAATAATAATGAAACTTTAAATATTTATGAAATTAATATTTGTTATAAACTAAATGAATTTATGGAAACTCAAGATAAAATTAATGAAATTGAAGAACAAATTTTTAAAATTCAACATCATCCAAAACAAATAAAATTAAATGATAATGAAGAAAATCAAAAAAAATTAGAAAATATGAGTTATTATTCTGGATTTTTATGTTGTAAAAAAAAAATATCTTATTTAAAATTAAAAACAGAAAAAAGAAAATATGAAAAAAAATTAGAAACAATATTAAAAGAAAAAATGATAACATCAAAAGAAAATTTTGCAGGTAGTGTTTTAATAACATTTCAAACAATAAAAGAAAAAGAAAATTTTTATAAACAATTCCCACATTCTTTTTTAGAAAAATGTTTTGTATTTATTAAAAATTTGAAATTTCGAATTTTTTGTTGTTGTATGACTGAAGAAAGATTAGAAAGATTTCATAGAAGAAAAAAAATAAAAATATACTTAGCCCCAGATCCAGAAGATATAATATGGGAAAATATGGAATTTACCTCAATTTTAAAAATAAAAAGAGGTTTATTAATTTATATCATTTCACTTTTATTAATGGGAATTAGTTTTGGAATTGTATCAGCTTTAAATTATAAACAAGATGATTCAGAAAAAAATAATTGGGCTATAAATACATTTATGAAATATGGTATTTCTATTATAATTTCTGGAGTTATTGGAGGAATTAATTTAGCTTTTTTTTATATTTTAAATTTTTTAACAAAATTAGAATATCAGAATACAAAAACTGATTATTATTTATCATATTCTATTAAATTAACAATTTTTACTTTTATTAATTCTGGTGTTATTCCTTTATTTTCTAATTATATTCAAGATGAATGGAATGAAAATGATAATTTATTAAGTAATATTTTATTTATTTTTTTAATTAATTCTACAGTAACTCCTTTAATGTGGACTTTTAATATTGGTTATATAATAAAGAAAATTAGGATTTATTTTATTGAAAAAAAATCAAATCCTAATTCAAGACATCATTTATCACAAAAAGAATTAAATGATTTATATGAATTACCTCCAATGGATATTTCTGCTAAATATTCTTATATTGCTAAAACTTTATTAATGACTTTTTTATATATTCCTATTTTTCCTTTAGGTGTTCCTATTTCTTTATTTGGTTTTATTTTTGGTTATTTTTTAGAAAAATATAATTTTACTCATATATATAAAAGACCAGAAATGATAAATGAATCAATTTGTATTTTTTATATAAGTTCATTTAATATTTATTTATTTTGTTTTTCAATTGGAATTTGGATGTTTATGAATGATACTTTTCATTCAAAAGTTTGGCCTTTGATTGATATTATCTTTTTTGGTGTTTTATGTATTATTCCTTATAAACAAATTTTAAGTTATAAATTTTTAAAATTTCGTGAATCTGATATCAACACTAAAACTTATGAGGAAGTTTATTTTCATTTTTATAATGATTATGAAAGAATAAATCCAATGACAAAAAAAAATGGTTTAAAAAATTATTTATTTAAATTAAAAAGTAAAGGTAAAATAACAAAAGAAACTTATGATATCGCAATTGATAATATTGAACATTTAAATCTTATGCAAATGTATTATAAAAATATTAAAAATAATTTTTCACAAAGTAATACTATTTATAAAACTTTAGATACTAATAAATTTGATGATTCTTCTCAATTTAATTTTGAAGAATATTTTGAAAATTATTCTAAAGCTAAAAATAAGGATGAAGATGTAAAAATGACAAAATATGATTATCAAATTTTACAAGCTTTTGGAAGTGATTTAATAGGGAAAAAAGATTCAAAAATGAGGAAAAGTGTTACTGAAAAAATTGAGGATGAGGAAAATAATCATATTATGAAAAATTATTATAATCCATTTTATAGAACTATTGGAAATATTATTTATGAAAATAGTGAAAATGGAAAAGATTCTAATAAAAATTCAATTGAAATTGAAATGAATAAATTAAGTGATAATATTATTTATAATGATAATGAAATTTACAATATGAATGATATAGAAATCAATAATGAAAATAATAATAATATCAATAATGAAAATAATAATAAAAATAATAATGAAAATAATAATAATATCAATAATGAAAATAATAATAAAATTAATAATGAAAATAATAATAAAATTAATAATGAAAATAATACTAAAATTAATAATGAAAATAATAGTAAAAATAATAATGAAAATAATAGTGAAAATAATAATGAAATTATAATTGGAATTAATAATCAAAATAATAATGAAAATAATATAGGAATAAATAATCAAAATAATAATGAAAATAAAATTGAAAATAATAACAAAATTAATTCTTCAAATAACAACGAAGATTATATCGACAATAATTCTGATAAATATAATGAAAATGACTATATAATACCTTTAGAAATTTATGACAATAATATATTTCCCAATAAAATAAATAATTTAAACACAAATTCAAATTCAAAAAATAATAAAAAAAACATTATTATCAAAGAAATTAATGATATAAATAATATAAATGAAAAAAAAAGTTCTAATAGAACAATGTATACTATTGAATCAGAACCAAAAGTCAAACCATTACTTCAACAAGAAACCCCAGAATTAATTTACAATGAATTTTCAAAAAATAATTAATTCAAATATAAAATTAATATTTAATATAATAATATATTTAAATTTGTATAAAAAATCATAATTAAAATTTCAATTTAAGTAAATAAAAAATTTTTTCATAAATTGATTCTATTAAAATAAATAATTCATATATAAAAAATAAAATAATATATAAAAAAATAATAAACAATAAATTCATTTCTCAAAAAAAAAAAAATATTCTAAAAAAAAAAAAAAAAAAAATGTCATCCTTGACATCACCAATAAATTTTGAACCTTTAATTGAAACTAACGACAATTTAAAAGAACAAAAAGTAAAAATGGATTCTTTCGACATTCTAAATCCCCAATCAAACTATACATCAATAGCAGTTAATAATTATGTAAAAATATCAGAAAAAGATAAAGAATCTGAAATAGTATATCCAGCAAGTTGTATTTCCTCAATGTTTTATCATTGGGTTTTTTCAGTTTTATGGAAAGCAAGAAAAAAAACAATAAAACCACATGACTTAGGAAATATTTCATCATCATTAAATGCAAAAGAATTTTTAAATAGATTAAAACCTAAATGGTATGGTAAATATCAATTTTCAGAAAAATATGGTTTATTTAAAGCTGTAATACAAGCAAATAAATTAAATATTATTTATATTTGTTTTTTAATTGTTGTAGAATCAACTTTAGATTTATCAGTTATTACTTTTTTTAGACAAATTTTACTTATTTTTCAAGGAAAAGGAAATGAGGAACCTATGATGAGTTTAGGTTCTTCCATTTTTGTTATGTTAAGTATGAAATTTTGTATTATTTTCCTTTTTAGAAAATCAGATTTTCAAATTGATTATATTAGTACTTTAGCAAGTGTTCAACTTGATAGTTTAATTTATGATAAAGTTTTAAAAGCTGCTCAATATAATAATAATACTAGTGAAGGAGAATTGGTTAATTTTGTTCAGATTGATAGTGAAAAATTTTGTGAGTTTTTAACTGATAGTCCTAGTACTTTAATTGTTCCTTTTCAGTTAGTTTTTTATATTTATTTATTATTTAAATATTTTGGACCTGCTTTTATTTCAGGTTTTCTTGTTTTAGTTGTATTACTTATTATAAATGCTATTTATCAAAAGAAAAGAATGGATATTCAAAAAGAATATATGGAAGCTAAAGATGAAAGAATGAAAACTACGGCTCAAACGTTTAATATTATAAAAACTATTAAATTATATTCTTGGGAGAATATTTTTATTGAAAAAATAGGTAAAAAAAGAGAAGAGGAAATGAGATTATTTCAAAAAATGGTAAATTATGATATAATATTAAATTTAATATACTGGGGAGCAAATATTCTTTTATCATTAGTATCAATAATAACATACAATTTATTCCATGAACAAATGGATACTGCAAATATGTTAACTTCAATATATATTTTCGACTCACTGGCAGATCCATTATATTTAATACCTGAATTTATAACAGGATTAACTGAATCATTTGTAAGTTTAAAGAGAATTGAACATTTCTTAAGTACGAAAGATAATGATAATTCTCAAGTTGATAGAATAAATTATTCCAAAACTGCAGTTTCAATATCAAATTGTGATTTTGGTATAGAAAAAGAAAATTCAATAGAACCATTAATTTTATTAAAAAATATAAATTTAAAAATAGAAAAAGGTGAATTAATAGGAGTCGTTGGTGAAGTTGGTTCTGGAAAATCATGTTTATTAAATGCAATATTAAACAATTTATCAGTTTATTCAAAATATCCAAATAAAAATATTAAAACAGGAGGAATTATTGGTTATGTTAGACAAAATCCTTGGATATTAAATGATACAGTTAGAAATAATATTTTATTCTTTAAAGAAATGGATGAAGAAAAATATAATAAAATTATTAATTTATGTGAATTAAACCAAGATATTAAATTATTAAGTGGAGGTGATATGACTGAAATAGGAGAAAAAGGAGCAAATTTATCAGGAGGGCAAAAAGCTCGTTTGGCTTTAGCAAGATGTCTTTATAGTGATGCTGATATTTTTTTATTTGATGATCCTCTAAGTGCTTTAGATGCTTATGTTGGGATGAATATATTTAATAATGTTATAATGGATTATTTAAAAGGGAAAACTATTATTGTTGTTACTCATGCTTTACAATATATTTCTAGAATGGATAAAATAATTTATATGAAAAATGGGGAAATTAATTGGTTTGGTCCATCATCAGAATTGAAAAGTCAAGAATTTTTTAAGGAATTCACTAAAAATATTGAAAATACTAAAGATGCTAATGGAGGTGAAGATATTAATGAAGATAAAAAAAATAAAGATATTAATAGTTTAGATACAACTGATAATGAAATTATAAGAATTACTAAAGATGAAGAACAAAAAGAAGGTTCTATTAGTCTTCATACTTGGATAATATTTTTTTTGTATTCTGGAGGTGTTGCTTATTTAGTATATACAATATTTACTAATGTAGCTTGGAAAGGATGTGAAATTATAGGAGATTATTTTTTGACTTATTGGACTTCAAAGGAAAAATTAGAAAAATCAGAAAATTTCAAATGTTTAATGATTTATACATTAATATCAATATTTGGTTTTTCTTTCATTTCATGGAGAGCTTGTTTAATGCAATGGGGTAAAATAAAATATAATATTAAAATGCATGATGAATTATTATATAAATTAATGAAAGCTCCTGTTAATTTATTCCATGATACAATACCAAGAGGACAAATATTAAATAGATTAAGTAAAGATTTAGAAAATTCAACTAGATTAAATGCTGTGTCATCAGGAACTTTAAGAGTAATTTTCCAATTATTTGGCTGTTTTATAGTTTGTTGTATATTTAATATTTATTCAATTATAATAATTCCATTTATTATGTTTTTAGAAATTATAATTGTTAAATTTTACTTACATGGAGGAAGAGATTTAAATAGGTTAGAAGGTGCAACAAGATCACCTGTTATAAGTGTTTTTAGTGAAACTATTCCTGGGGTCCCTACTATAAGAGCATATGATTTTGAAGATAATTTCAGAAATAAATTTTATAAGAGAATAAATACATTCTTCAAAGTTAGATTATTCCAAGCTGGTGGTGATGCCTGGTTTGGTGTTCGATTAGATTTAATATCATTTATTTTATTACTTTTTGTATTATCATTTAGTTTAATTTTCAGAGATAAATTCTCTAGTCAAGCAATTGGTTTATTATTAACATACTCAATGAAATTAATAGATTATTTATATGGAATAATGGAGCGTTTTACAACATTAGAAAAATTACTAACAAGTGTCGAGAGATGTGAATCCTTTACAAAAATAGTACAAGAAGGAACACCATTCGAAGATAAATCATTAAGAAATAAAGAAGTAATTCATAGTGGGAAAATTAATTTTATAAATTACTCAGTTAAATATAGACCAAATACACCTTTAGTATTAAAAAATTTAAATTTAGAAATAAAACCTATGGAAAAAATAGGAGTAGTAGGAAGAACAGGAAGTGGAAAATCAACTTTATGTTTATGCCTATTTCGTATATTAGAAGCAACAGAAGGGAAAATTACAATAGATGATGTTGATATTAGTACAATTAATTTAGATAGATTAAGAGATAGTATAACAGTAATTCCACAAGAACCAACTTTAATTGAAGGTTCCTTAAGAGAAAATATTGATCCAGGGAAAAAATATACTGATTTAGAAATTGAAAATGCTATGATTGAAGTTGGATTAGAAGATGCTTTAAGAGAAAAAACTTTAAATTATATTATTGTTGAAGAAGGGACTAATTTATCAATTGGAGAAAAACAATTAATTTGTATAGCAAGAGCAATTTTGAGGAAAAGTAAAGTTGTTTTAATGGATGAAGCAACAGCTAGTATTGATTATAAAACTGAAACATTAATACAAAAATCAATTGAGAAAGTTTTGAAATTTTCAACTGTTATTACTATTGCTCATAGGATTAAAACTATTATTAATTATGATAGAATTTTAGTTTTGGCTAATGGGGAATTAATTGAATTTGATACACCTAAAAATTTACTTAATGATAAGAATGGTTTATTTAGTGAATTGTATAGAGAGTCAGCTATTTAAAGTAAGGATTTTTAAAATTAGATATAATGGAAATTTTTGATATTCATTAATATTATATATTTTTAGAATTTAAAAATAATTTATATTGAAATTATTTTTAAAATGTGATTTAAGTATTTATTTGGAAAAAAATTATAAAAAATTATTAATTAATTATTCCAAAACAATAATTTAATTTGAGAAAGATAAATATTTCAAAATTTTTTCCAGCATTTAAAACTTATAAAAAATAATTTTTTGAATAATTTATTAACAAAAATTATCCTCACCTATAATATGTTTATTTTCATTATAAATAATTTAATTTCAATACAATTTTTTTATTTTCTACAAAAACACATATAAATAAAAAAATAGAGAGAGATAATAAATAAAAGCTACAAAACATTTAATTGATTCTGATTTTCTAAAAATAACATATTTTTTAGAATAATAATAATATTCCATATTTTTATTCTTTCTGCCTTGATTTACAGAATCATTTTCAATATATTGTTTATGTAAAGGATAAATCATAATTTCATTTTCTTTTGGTGAATTATGACTGTTAATTATTTTTTCCTTTTATTGGAGACATAAAATATTAAAAAACAAATGAAAAAAATTTTATATAAATATAAAGACAAAAAAAAGAAATAAATAAAGAAAAAAAATTTAAGAAAAATTCACACTACAATTTTTTTGACTAGAAACACAATACTCATTAGTTCTATTAGTAAGAATATCAATTAAAGTCCAATTAGTATTTTTTTTAATATCAGGAAATAAAATACCATAAACAGTTCTAACAACCCCTCTAATATTTTTTTCAAAACCAGGATGATTCATTTCATATAAAACATCTCTCCAAAAATTTTCTTTAGCTCCATAATATCTATAAATTAAAAAACCAATTTGACATTCAATTGATTTAAGTGATAATTTTTTTTTTTTACAATATTTTAATAAAAATTCTTTTGTTAAAGGATAATTCCATTGACCTAAACCAAAAGGAATTTTATCATTTATAAAATTTTTATATTCATTTTTTTCTGTTTTAATAATATATTCTTCAGGAGTCATTTTATTTAATTTTTTTAAATGTGATTCTGGGATTAATAATGTGTTAAAGTTTGTTTCATGTTCTATTATTGACATTATTGCACTTGCAGTTATTGGTTCTGCACCATTTTCTAATAAGATTTCTATTAATTTTTTATAATCGGTGTAAAGAGGTTTTGTTATGTTTTTATTTTTTGAAAAAGATATTATTATTAATGCTATGATTATTGAAAACATATTTATATTTATTTTAATTCATTTTTTGATTTTGGAAATTAATACTTTTCTAATTTTTCATAATAATTATTTTTATTAAATTTATTATAATAATTGGAAATAATTTAATAAAATGATTTTTAAAAATATTTTCTCATATATGTATAATAATTAAGGTTGATTCAAATAATATTAATTGAATATAATTTAAATATAACAAATTAATTTACTTTATTTATAATTTAAAATTTAT
>JAJJLH010000255.1:0-31354 GCA_023806865.1 Isotricha sp. YL-2021a
CCCAATCCCCAATCCCCAATCCCCAATCCCCAATAATAAAAAATATATATTAATTAAATAATAAAAATACTTAAATTTTATGGATAGTTATTAAAATATTTTTTTAAAAACAATATTTATTTTTAAATTGATTATAAATATATTATTTAATTATAAATATTATATTATATTATTTATGTATATGATTAATATTCATATTTTATAATCTTAAAATTTTTATAAAAAAATTTATTTTTTTTCTAAAATTTTTTTAATTATAATATGTCAACAATTTTTCCCATAATTAACTCTAATATTGATGAATTAAATGAGTTATTTAATCCGTCTCAACATAATTTTAAACCTAAAATAATATTTGGAGACATAAAGAATTTATTAGAAATTCATATAAATAAAGATGAATTATATAAACCTAGTAAAAATAATTTATCTTCTCATTATAATAATAAACATTTAGAAAATGGGAAAAAAATATTAAATGATCAAAATCAAATCTCTCTTAAATCACAAAAACCAAATAATATAAATATCGAAAACCCCTCATCAAAAAAAGATGAAAACGAAAATAATAAAGAACCAAACAAGGAAGGAATAATAAATACGACAAAGCCAATAGAAAAAAAATATAAATACTACATAAAAACAACAAAAGACAACCTTATAAAAATCCCAAATCCAAATTATGGAACAGACGACAAAGATTTAAAATATTTAATAGATTTAATGAATGAAAAACCTACAAAAGAAAATGGATATCACAATGTTGTAGAAGAACAAAATATTCACATATTTAAAAGAATGATTCCAGGATTTGATGTAATATTAATTAAAAGTATATGTACAATACCATATAATAAAGATATAATATTTGAAGCAATAGCAAATTTAGAAATAAGAAAAAAATGGGATAGTGTTTTCTCAGAATTAAAAGTTGTTAATCATAATGGAGAAAATGGAGCAGAAATTTTATATATGATTATTAAATCACCTTCTTTTCTTGTTTCTGATAGAGATTTTGTACAACAAAGAAAAATTTGGAAAGAATTTCCAACAAAAAATTCTCATATTTTACATTTTATTAGTGTTGAGAGTCCAGATTGTCCTCATAATAAAAAATATGTTAGAGCTGAAACTATTATTAGTGGTTATTTTATTGAAGATATACCTAATCAACCTAATAAATCCACTTTGGGTATTATTTCTCAAACTGATATTAAAGGAAGAATTCCACATTGGTTAGTTAATAAAGTTGCACCTAAAGCTTCTAAAGGATGGGTTGTTTCTTTGTTGAAAGGATGTAAAATGGTACTTGGGGAAATTTAGTTTTTTTTATGTTATTGATAAATAATGAAATATTAGTTATATTTTTAATTTTTTATTTTTTTTTTATATTGTAAAAATGTTGATTTGAATATGATAAATTGATAATGGATTTATTTATTATAATATAATATTTATTCAATTATTTTTAATATATTTTTGATTGTAAAAATGTTTTAATTTTAATATGAGTTTTATGGATAATATATTATCAAATGATAAAAAAAAGAAAAAAAGAAATATTTCTTATTTGATAGATTCGGATAAAAATGAATTACCTATAATAAATAATGTGTCAGATATGAAATCTATAATCAAAAATTTAAAAACAATGAATAATAATAATAAAAATGTAATTCAAATTAAATTTGATGAAAATTCAAAAAAATTAAAGCATTATATGAAAAAAACAAATAAAAAAGTAAAATTTCTTTCAAAAACAAATTGTACTTTAAATAATCTTCAACCTTATAATATTCGAACTAATACAAATGAAAATACTAGTAATAATAATACATCTTCAATTCAATATAATAATATTACTGATTTTATGAGCAATATCAAACAAAAAGCTATTGATAATATGATTTCATTTAAAAAAAAAAATGATTTTAAGAACAATATCATAAAAAAAAAAAATTATAAAAAGAAATTCTCAAATCATTTTACAAATGAAGATGAAAATAAAAATAAAAGGAAATTATCTATTATATCTAATGAAAGTAACCTTTCTATGATTGATAGTGGAAATGAAATTATATCAAATAATATTTTTTATAATGATAATGACAATTATGGTAATGATAATATAAATAATGAAAAATTAGATATGAGATTTATAAGTTATAAACAACAAAAAAAGAGAATGAGTAAAAATTTTTATAGACAAATGACTAAAAGTCCTATCAAAAAAATAAATAAAAATATTGGTAATTTGTCTGAATATAAAAAAAGCTTCTTTAAATCAAAACAATATTTTATAGAAAATAATAAATTAATAATTGATATAGATGAATATTTAATAAATGAAAGAGAAAAAATAGGAAATACAATATCAAATATTCAAGAAGATTATTTAAAAAAAGTTAAACAAAATTTCCTTGATAAAAGTTTATTATTTATTAAAAAAAAAAAAGAAATTAAAGAAAAATTAGTTAAAGTTGAAGAAGTAAATTTTAAAGAAATAATTAATAACATATATAAAAGTTTATTTATTAAATTAATATCATCAAAAAATTTCCAAAGAATAGAACTATCATTATTAAAATATTTTGATTCAATTGAAAATAAATTTTATGAAAAATCAATTATTAATTATATTCTTGATAAAATTTTAGATATATATTATCAAACAATGAATTATATTTTTAATGGAGATAACAAAAATAAATTTCCAATATTTGAAAAAAAATCTTCAAACGAAATGGTTAAATTGTTAAAAGAAATATATTTAAAAAATATAGTATATATAAATGCTATAATAACTAGAGATTTTAATAAGGAAAATTTTGTTAAATATTCTGAAATTGTGAGAGATGTATTTATAGTTGTAAAAAGAAAGAAAAAAACAATATCTTCTGGATTTTTGAAAAAAATGAATGGAATTAATAAAAAAAAAGAAAGACGTCTTAGTTTATTATCAATATTAAAAGATAATGATAAAATTTCTCTTTATGAATTAGAATTAAATAAATTCCAAAAAACAAATAATTTTTTAATTGAATGGAATCCACTTTTAAATAAACATATGTTAGATTCTCGTGCAGAAATAAAAAAAAAACAGGATATGTTTGATATATTTAAAACATATAATATCTCATCAAAAATTAATTTAAAAAATGATATAGAATTATTAAAAAGTTTAGGAGGTAATCCAATGTCAAAAGAAAGTGCAATAATAAGATTTAAAGAACTTAAAGAAAAATCAATAAAAAATAATAAATATTATTTTAGAAAATTATATGAATTAATTAATAAAGGTCAAAATGTATTATTTTTTGAAGAATTTAATAAATTAATAAATGATATTGATATTAATTATATTTATCGTCGAACTGATTATACTTTATTAATGAATGCAGTTAAAAATGAAAATGAATCAATTATTAAATTTTTAATTAAAAAAGGATGTGATATAGATATTCAAAATCATTTTGGTAATACTGCATTACATATTGCCTTTATGATTAATAATTTTCAAGTTATAAATCTTTTAATAAATTATAATGCTAATCAAAATATTTTGAATAATCAAGGTTTAAATCCTTGGGAATGTTGGAAAAATTATTATTATTAATTTATTTAAAAAAGATTTTTATTAGCTCTTTTTATTAATAATAGAATATTTGAAACTACATTTATATTTATAATTCAAATAAATATGAGGTAATTAATATTATTATTTTTGAAGAACACAGTGTTAAATATAATTAATTAGGGAATTATATTTATCTCATAAATTATTTTCAAATTGTATAAAAAAATCAGATATAATAAAAATATTATGACAAATTATAATTATTTATTTATTTTTAATCTTTATATGTATAAAATTATTTAAAAAAAATATTTAAATAAAAAAAAATATAACTTCAATTTGATTTTAAAAAAATAAAAAAATCAATATATTTTTTCATATAATTTATTTTCCTTTTTCCTTTTCCTTTATCTTCTTCTTAGGTCTAATATTAGCACAATGACCACATTTTCTTTTTCTACAATTATGAGCTCCTAAAGGTAATCTTGCATAGCATTTTCTACAAATCATTTTATTAGTTCTATATTTTTGAGCAAGTTCTCTTAAATGATCTGGAATTTCTGAAGGACCTGCTCCTCCCATTAAACCTTCTTTTTGATATTCAATTATTTCTTCATATGACATAATTTTTATATCTAATAATTTAAATAATAAATTTTTTTAATAAAAATAATTATTTTATAAATATTAATTAGCATTTATATTTTGATTTAATAGTTTTTATTTATATAAATAATTCAAAAAAATTAAGTAATACCTTTTTTTTCACAAATTAAATAATTCATTTTTTTTATTTGCTTATTAAAGTTTATTTGAATTTCTTATAGCTGTTAAATATTTATTATTTACAGATTTAACGTTAATATATATTGTTTCATCATTAACAATTGTACTACTTGTTTGTTCAATTCTAGATATTGGTTTATTAGAAGTTTTAAAGTTAGAAAAGTTAGTATTTAATTTTTCATGTTTATTTCTTCTAACTTCAATAAATCTTTGTAATGATGGATTTTTTAAAAAATCTCTATTAAGAAATTTAATTATATTATCATATTTATATTTAAAAATTTTTATTATTTGATTTCTAGTATTTTTTGTTATAATAGTAATTAATAATACAATAAATAATTTTATATGAAATAATTTTTTTGATTTACTTAATTTTTTATTTTTTAATCTTTTTAAAAATTTTTTAATAGTCCTTTGTAATAAATACAATTTTTTAATCTCATTATAATTATCAATTTTAGTAGTTATATTCCATTTATTAAAAATAACTCTTTTTTTAATTATTTTAAGATATTTTCCACTTTTTAAAACATCATAATTTTTCACAATAATTTTTTTTTTACTAGAAAAAAAATCAGCTCTATTTGAATAAGATAAATTTCTATATGAATTTCTCATATGTTCTTTAATTTTTTCAGAAGGAAAAGCACTAAGATTAATTAATCTTCCAGTTTTTCCTTCATAAATTATTTGATTAATTGTATTAACTGACATTTGAATTGATTTATTTAAATATTTATTTCTTGATTTATTTTTTTTAATTATATTTTTTCCTATTTCATGATAAGGTCTTGGAAATGTTTTTAAACAAACTTGATGATGTATTATTTCTTCTTTTAATAATTGAACTTGTATTCCTATTTCTCTTTTTTGAATTATTCTTTTTATTATTTTTATAAAGAATTTAAAATTTTTTAAACATAAAATTTTTCTTAGAGAATTTATTGATTTTTTTAAATTTGAAATATATAATTGCTTTAATTTTAATTTTTTAATTTGAATATATCTTCTTTCAAAACTTTGAATTAATATTATTTTATTTAATATTGTTTTTTTGAAAAATATTCTCCATTTTTTTTGAATTAATTTAATTTCTTTTTCACTATTTTTTATTTTATTCATTTTTTTTAAATGTTGATTATATTCTTTTCTCCTTTCAACAGATGATAAATTTTTTTTAGCTGTTTTTGTAATAAAAGTTTTACTAAATTTAGTTTTTACTTTTGGTACAATATTATCATCATCAGTAATTATAAATCTTTTTCTTTTTTTATTTATTGGTAAAACTAATGAATTATCTATAATTACCTCTTTTTCATTTTCATTTTTTATATTTTCTTTTTCATTTTTTTCATTTTCTTTTTCATTTTTTTCATTTTCTTCATTTTTTTCATTTTCTTTTTCATTTTTTTCATTTTCTTTTTCATTTTTTTCATTTTCTTTTTCATTTTTTTTTTCTATTTTCTTTTCTTCATTTTTTTTAATTTCTTTTTCTTCTTCCTTTTTTTCTATTTTCTTTTCTTCATTTCTTCTTTCAATTGTCTTTTCCTCATTTTTTTTTTCAATTTTCTTTTCTTCATTTCTTTTTTCTATTATCTTTTTATCATTTTTCTTAATTTCTATTTTTTCTTTATTTTCTATATTATTATTAACTTCAAATTGAATTTTTTTTTTTATTTCCTCATTTTTAATTTCTTCTTTTATTTCATTTTCTTCATTTTTTTCCTCATTATTTTCTTCTTCACTTTTATTTATAGGATTTAAAGTAAAAATGTCATTTTTTATTTTATTTCTATATTTTTTATTTAAAATTAAATCTTCATTTTCATCTTCATCATTTTTTTCATCTGTTTCAAGTTGATTAATATTTTGACCATCAACATATTCATAATTGGTTAAATCATTTAAAAACTCTTTATGCTTAAAATTATTACTTTTAATTTTTTTTGGAGAACTTATAATTGAATTATCTTTTAGGAGAGAACTTATTGTTGAAAAATTATCTATTGCTACTCTATTATTTTCATGTTTTATTCCTTTTAATTTTTTTTTAAATAATTCTTCCATTATAATTATTATTAATATAAAAATAAATTATTAATAAAAGTTCAATGAGAAATTTATGTAAAAAAATAATTTTTTCCTTTATTATAAATAAACCATTTTTTTATCAATTATTTAATAATTTATAAAAGTAAATAACAAGTAAAGGCAAAATAAAATAAACAAATAGGAAAAAGTGCAAGACCTTTTTTTTCATTACCAACTATATCACTCATAAAAGCAAGTGAAGAAAAACAACACCAAACAAAAGTCCCTCCAGCCATTAATAATTTAACACCAAAATTTAAATGTGATTTTAAAAAATAATATAACATTGAACAAAGTAAAATAGGAAATAAACAATAACCAAGAACACATAATGATTGAAAAAGTGAACTATAATTAATAAAAAATAAAAATAAAAAAAAATAATATTTTACATATTTGCTCCTAATAAAATTGAATTTAAAGTTATAATACTTCCTCCAACCCACATTAAAATAAAAACTAAAATAAAAGTTTCTGACATTTCTTCAGTATCTTTTGAAGCAGATAAAAAATAACTTAAAAATATTGTGAAAAATAAAGGACCCCATAAATCCCATTGTTTTAAATTTGAATTTTCTGAAGCAGAACATCTTGGAATTATTGCATATTGAGTTTTATAACATATTCTAATAAATTCTCTTTTCTTTTTGTATGTTATAAAAATTTTATAATACAAAAGATATGTAAATAGGTTCATTTAAAGTATTATATTCACCATTTTGTGAATATTCTAATCCAATTGATTTTCTTCCTGAAATTCTTGGATTTTCATAATCAATTGTTAAAGTTTCTTTTAAATCATTCATTATTTTATTTTTTTTATTCTTTGAAATAATTCATATATAAGTAAATAATTATTTTTTCCTATTCAAATTTAAATGACTACAAAAACAATAACTATAAAAGCAAATACAACATCTGGACAAATATTAAATAATAATAATAGTAAATTAGAAAATTATTTATTGGATTATGATTTTAATTCTGATTTTTCATATTTTGAAAGTGAAAAAACTGAAGAAGAAACTTTTGATATATATGAATATTTCCAGATATACAATGAAATATTTTTTGAAAATTTATTAGGATGTATTAGTCTTTCATGGTCATCTAAAATGACATCATGTGCAGGTGTATTTAGTGTATATAAAGGAATACCAACAATAAGATTAAGTGAATCACTTTTGAAATTTCGAACTATTATAGAAGTTAAAGAAACACTTATTCATGAAATGATTCATGCTTATTGTTTTATTAAAAAATATGATATGAGTGATGATTTAAGTGGTCATGGGAAATATTTTAAACAAAAAATGAATGAAATTAATAAAGAAACTGGATTTAATGTTACCGTTTATCATAATTTTTTAGATGAAGTTTCCTATTATGCAAAATATGTTTGGAGATGTAATGGTATTTGTAGGAATAAAAAACCTTATTATGGTTATGTTAGAAGACAAATGAATAGACCTCCACAAAAAGCTGATAAATGGTTTATGAAACATCAAAAAGAATGTGGTGGGACTTTTATTAGGATTTCTCCAACTGAAGAAGAGGAAAAAAAAGAAAAGGAATTAAAAAAAAAGAAATTGAAAGAAAAAAGAAATGAGAAGAAAAAAAGAGATAAAAGTCAAAGTAAAAGTCAGAATAAAAATAAAAGTCAAAATAAAAGTAATAAAAAAGATTTTGGAAAAATTGATTCATTTAGTAAAAATGGAAATATAAAAAATGAAAGAAATAAGGAAAAAGATATGAAAAAAAGAAAAGAAAGCATAAATAATAATTTCTTAAATAATAATATTCATACCTTAAATGATTATAAATAAATTAATTATCATAAAAAAGTAATTATCATAAAATCAAATTTTAATTATAAATTTCTAGAAATTAAACATTTTATAAAATTTATTTTAATTAAAAAAAATCCTCTTCCAAAAAATAAAAAAAAATAAAAAAAATATTAATTAATAAACCAATTAAAAAATAAAAAATCAAGTAAAATCAAATCAAAAAACTTCAAAAATACCTCAAAATTTCATAAAAAAATTATTAAAAACCCTTTGTAAAAAAATTAATTCCCAAAAATTGAATATAAAAAGCCTTCAAAAAATCAGAATTAAAAAATAAAAAAAATGGCAAGAACAAAGCAAACAGCTCGTAAACAAACACCACCAGCAGGAAAAGCCCCACGTAAGCAAATAGGAAGTAAAGCAGCAAGAAAAAGTGCACCAATTCAAGGAGGAGTAAAAAAGCCTCACAGATATAGACCAGGTACAGTAGCATTAAGAGAAATAAGAAAATTTCAAAAATCAACTGATCTCTTAATAAGAAAATTACCTTTTCAAAGAGTAGTAAGAGAAATAGCACAACAATTCAAAAGTGATTTAAGATTTCAAAGTCAAGCAGTTTTAGCTCTTCAAGAAGCTTGTGAAGCTTATCTTGTTGGATTATTTGAAGATACTAATTTGTGTGCTATTCATGCTAAGAGAGTTACTATTATGCCTAAGGATATGCAACTTGCTAGAAGAATTAGAGGAGAAAAATAAAAGTTTTATGAGGTTTTTGTAATTTTTTTTTGTTTGTTAATGTTATGGGAATTTTATTAATGTTTATAAAGATTTTTTTTTGATTTTTTTTTGAATTTTTTTAAGTGAATTTTCAATTTTTTTTAAATTTTTCTATTTTTTAATTTTGAGTTTTTTTTAAGTTAATTTTATTTAGAGATTAGGGATAAATAATATATAATTTTTATTATTTTTATTTTTGATAATGATATATCATTAATGAATTAATTATTGGGATGTTTAGTTGTTAAATAATATTTTGCCATTAATATAATTATTAGATTTAATAATTAAATTAATAATATTTTCCAAATGGAAAATCAAAACATAGAAAACAAAAATGAAGATATAAAAAAAGAAGAAAATAATAATGAAGATAATAAAAATCTTAAAAATAATGAAAATAATAACTCAACAGTTAAAGAAGTAAATAATATTAATAATGAAAAATCAAAAAATAATAAAGAAAATATTGAAAAAGAAAAAATAAAAATAGATGATTTAATAAAAAAAGATAAAAAACTTAAAGAAATATACACTTTAATAAATTCAACAAATAATTCAAATGAACATTTCATAATATCAAATTCAAAAGATAAAATAAATAATTTCTTAAATGGAAGTTTTTCTAAAGATTCAAAAAACATAAAATCAGATTCAAAAAATAAAAATTTAGAAAAATATAAGGAAATATATGAACAAATTAATAAACTTGTTTCGTTTAATGAAAAAAAAAAAAATAAACAATTAATTCCTTATTCACAATATAAAAGTCATTCATCAAAAAAAAATAATATTCCAATAAAACAAAATAAAGAGATAAAAACTATAAAACAATTTTCAAGTAAAAAGAATGATGATATATTTTCTGATTTAGAAAAACCTAAAAAATATGAATGGATGAGTAATAATTTATTTAAATCTAAAAATATTTTTAATTTTAAATCACAAAAAGATTTTTATGACACAGCAAATAATACTTCAAATCAATTAATTTTTGGAAAGGATGATAATAAATTAAATAATTATTATAAAACTGAATTAAGTAACTTCGGTGAAATGTTAAAAAAAGGAAATAGTGTAAATTCAATTTCAGGAACACCAAAAAAACAAGGAAGTTTTTTACAAAATGATTATACTAATAAATTTGAGAAGAATAATCTTCTTGAAAAACTTAATAAATGGTAATTAAAAATTAAATTTTTTAATTATTTATATTTTTATTTAAGAATTAATAAAAAAAATATAATTATATAAAATTATATATCAAATTTTTAAATTAATCTATTATAATTATAATGAAAATTAAAAATTTTTGAAAAGAATAAAATTAAAAAATATTAAAACACTTTAAAAAAATGATAAATAAATATTTATCATTTTAAAATGGAAAAAAAAGAATTAATTTAGAAAAAAAAATTTCTAAATTAATAAATGAAAAGGAATTTTGGAATATTATTTTTTTTGTAAAAAAAATTAAAAAAATAACTTAAATATTTATAAATTTATTATTATATTTTTATTTATTATAATTAAATTATTCAATCAATCTTTCACACGAAAATCAAAAATATATTATTTTTTATTACTTTAAATCTTATAAAATAATACTAAATATATTTCAAAATAAATAAATAATTTATTAATTATACATAGATAAATTAAAAAATTTATTTATAAATTAAAAAAAATTATTAATAAATCAGTAAATAAAACCTAAAAAAAATTTGATTTTTTAATATCAAAAAAACTTTAAAACTTTTCCCACCAATTATTATACTCAGCTAAAGTCTTAGGGTCAATTTTAGAATTATTTGCTTTTTCCTCTCCAAGACTTTTAATATAATCGACAAACAAAATATCATTTTTTTCTTCTTTATCTTTTTTCAAAGAAGGTTTATAGGGAGCCTCCATATTCAAAGAAATTAAATCTTCCCAATTAAACCCATTAAACCAAATATGATTTTTAATCTGTGAAAATTTACTCATTCTACTAATAGGATTTTTAGTAAGCATTTGTTGCATAAGTAACTTAAAATCACTATCTTTGCAAAAATTAGGGAAAATCATTTTGTCATTAACAATAGCTAAATAAACATCCATTGGTTCTTCTGCATTTTCTCCAAAGGGAACACCACCACAAACAAATTCATACATACAAATTGCAATTGACCAAATATCAACTTGGAATGAGTAACCTTCACCTAAAATAACTTCTGGTGCCATATAATGAGGAGTTCCTATTATTGTATTTGTTCTATCTGAAATTTCTTTTGCTGTACCAAAATCTATTAATTTAAGATATCCATTTTGTATTACCATTACATTTTCTGGTTTTATATCACGAAATATGAATTTTCTCTCATGAAGATAATCAACTGCTAACATTAAGGATGCTCCATAAAATTGAGTTTGAGGTTTATTTAATAATCCTATATCTCGTATTACGTCAAATAATTCTTTTCCTTTTATATATTCCATTAAGAAATATACATTGTTTTTGTCTTTTAATGATTTTACTAATTTTACTATGAATGGATGATCGATTTTTAATAAAATTGATCTTTCTAATTCTAAATTTAAATGAAGTTGTTCTGCGTTTATTTGATTTCGTGATATTGCTTTTATTGCATATGGGAATTTATTTTTTTTATTACGAACTAAACTTACATTACCATAATTTCCTGTTCCCAATGGCATTTTAAATAATAAATCTTTTAATTCTATTACATTATCTTGGAGATATAATCTATTCATTAAATATTCTTTCATATTACTTTCAATATTTTTTTCAAAGTCTTCATGTGATATTGAAAATACTGTTACTTCACCAACTGCTTTTATTGTTGCACTTCTTTTTTCATGAAAAAATAAAGCCCTTTCACCAAAATGTTCTTTTTCATTTAATGTTCTTATATATTTATTATTAATAAATATATCAACTTTTCCTGATTTAATTATATAAAATTTATCACCATTTTCTCCTTCTGTTACAATATTATCTCCATCTTCAAATTTTTCTTCTGATATTACTTGTACTAAATATTCTAATTTATTAGTGGGTAAATTTTTTAAAATTGATATTTTTGAAAGTGATTTAATTAATTCAGTTTGAGCCATTAATTCTTTAAATGAACCTCCTAATAAAGAAAGAAATTCTTTAGTATTTGCTTCAATTAATAAACAATCAGGTTGTGGTATAATATCAAAATCAGTTGTTTCATCTGAGTTTTGAAATAATTCATATTGAAATAATATTGTTCCTCTATTAGCAACAATATCTCTTGTAATATTATTAATTAAATGACCATCAATAACAATAACAATTTTACTTGATTTTAAATAATTTTCTTTATATGCAATATCAGTATTTTTCAAATTTAATGGTTTAAACAAATGAAAAACTTTATCTAATAATTGAACATTAAATCTAGAAAAAATTTTACTTCTATTAAATGCACTTTTAATAAAATTTAAATAAAGTAAATTTCTAAAATTATCACCTAACATACTTTTCAAAGTTGAAGTAGAAACAGAATAACAAACACAATTAGTTTTAGCAATACAATCTAAACTTCTCATAGAATCTACTAATATACTTCTCTCACCAAAATTATCTCCTTTTCTCAAAGTTCTAACAACTTTTCCATTAAGAGAACAATCAACTTCTCCTTCTTTAACAATATATAAACAATGAGCAGGATCTCCTTTTTTAACAATAAAATCTCCTTCTTGGAAATTTTCTTTATATAAAAAAGAGCATAAAATAGTTTTTTGTGTATGATGAATATTTGCTAATATAGGAATGCTTTCAATGAAATTTTTATTTTCTTCATAATTCATTTTTGTAATATGATCAACTATTTTTCTAAAATTTTTTCTTTCCATTACCCATAAATAACAATCTGATAAAGTCAATGCTGATTGATATCTATTTGCTCCATGTAATAAAGCTAATTCACCAAAACTTTCTCCAATTTTTATTTTTTGTTTTGATGAGTCATTTCTTGATATTAATTCAATACTTCCTTCTTTTAAAATGTAAAAATAATTTCCTATTCCTCCTTGTTTAAATAAATATGTGTTTGATTGAACTGAAACTAATGACATTTCTTTTATAATTTCTTTTCTTGCTTGTTTATCTAAATCTTTCATAAAAAAATGTTTTTTTAAACAATTTTCTATTAATTCTTCATCTTGATTATTTCTATTGTGCTTTTGGATTATTTTTAATACTGATTTTTCATATTCTTCTTTTAATTCTTCTTTTTCATTTATGAAAAAATTCTTTTGCTTTTTTCTTAAATGTCCTGAGGAGTCATTATGCTTTTTTATTCCTTTATTTATTTGAGGAGGAGATAATAAGTTTTTTTCCTTTAATTTTTCTGATGGTGTTGACATTTTTGAATTTGGCTTTTCTTCTTGAATTGTATCTAATTTATTATAATTATTTAATTTTTTATCTATTCTTTCTGTTGATAATAAATCATCTTTTGGTAAATCATTTACTAATTGATCAGGTTCTGATATTGGAACATTATGAAAACATTTAGAACCCATTTTTTTATTAATTAATTTTTTTTAAATTTTATTTTTATTATTTTTTCTTTATTTTTTTCTTAAATTATTTAATTTAATGAATTATCATTTTTCAGTGTTTCTTTTTATATTATTTCCTTATTTAATATTTTCACATCCAAAAGGTGATAAACTTAGAAAATTAACATTTGAGTCTGAAAATGGATTAATAAAATTAAATGAAAAAATGTATAAAGAATATGTTTTACAACATCCTCGCCCTTATGATTTTGTTATATTATATTCATATAGTAAAAATTGTAATTCTTGCCCTTTAGTTGAACAGGAATTTAATAAAGTTACATTAACTTATAAAGAAAAATTAGGATTTAAACCTGATATGATAAATAAAAAAAGAGCAGTTTTTTTTGGTATTATTAGAATTTCAGATAAAACATATTCATTAATTGAAAAATTAAAATTTAATTATGATATTAATATTTTATATACAACACCAAAAAATATTAAAAATAATGAATTTGATGAAAGTTACATTGAATATGATCAAGATTATATTATGTCATATAAAGATAACTCAGAAAATATTTTTGCATTAAAAATAATAGAATTCATAAATGCAAAAAGTCAAAGGAAATTTGATTTAAGAAAAGACCCAATTGAATATTTATTTTATTTTTTTATATTTATAATAAGTATCTTTATAGTATATTCTTGGTATATAAATTATAAAGATATTTTTTTATCTCCTATAACTTGGTTAATTGGTTCATTAGTAATATATATTTTTGGAATTGGAGGAATAGTTTATTCTATTTTAAATTCACCACCTTTTTTCGGATTTGATAATAATAGAAAAATACATTTTATTAGTTCAAATTATAGAAATCAATTTTTTTTTGAGGGAATTTATATGTCTATTATATTTGTTATTGGAGCAACTTTTTTTTATGCTTTTAATTGGGGTAATTATTTTGTTGAAAGAAATATTAATATTGATAATTATGGATTTTGTTTAGTTATTGGTTGTTTTGCTATATTTGAATTAATTTTATATATTTATAATATAAAAATTTCTTGGTTTAATCCTTCATTATTTCCTCCAGAAGGATATGTTAAAGGTCCTTTAATTAATGATCAAGGTAATTCTTTTTAATAATTTAATGATTTAGATTTTATTATTTAATAGATAGAAATATATTTGATAAATTAAATCAATAAATTTATTAATTTTATAATAACAAATATATTTGCCAAAAAAAATAATTATACAATTAAAATATTATCATATATTTTGACTATATCAAGAACACTTATAAACAAAATATATTTGAATTAGAAATAATTAATTTTTCATATTCAATATTGTGAAAAAATATATATAAATAATCATGTTTCAAAAGATAAAAAAAGTTATACAGATATTTAAAAGCATTATTAATCATTGAACATTTATTTAAAAATTTGGATTTCATAATAAAAATTTTTTTTATATATATCATTTTAATTAAATTATATTTTATATAATGAAAAATAATAAAATATTTAAATAAATAATAATATTAATGAATATTAATTCAAAATCGCAGCCAAATTATTTTTATCAAGAATTGGATAAAAAAAATAAACAAATTCAAGAATTAAAAGAAAAAGTAAGTACATTATTAGATGAAAAAACACTTTTAAATAAAACAATAAATGATTTAAGAGAAAAAAATAAACAATTAATTATATCAGAAGAAAAACAAAATCAAAAATTTGATACAAGTAATAATAATAAAATAAAAGAATTATATCAAATAATAAATATTATTAAACAAGAAAATCAAATTTTAAAAGATAAATTAAATAACCAAGATAATTTTGAAAAAGATTTCAACAATACAGTAAAAAATAAATTAACTCAAGCTCAAAGAAATGTAGATAATTTATCTGTATTAAATACAATAAAAGACAATATAATACTCAATTATCAAGAATTTGTAAATAAATTAAATGAAATAGTAGGAAAAAAATTTAATTTTATTTTAGATTTCTCAAATGATAATATTGAAACATATAAAAAAAATTTAAATAGAATACAAAATAAAGTTTTAGAACATTTAAATTATGAAAAACATCATAGACCTTATATTGATCCTATACCAAAAGATTTAAAAGATGATATATTAATAGTACATAATAAAAATAATAATAATAATCAACCACATAAACTTAAAAAAGAATTTAGTGATCTTAGTGAAATTTTAAAAGATGATAGTGGAATTATTAAACCAATTTTAAAATCTCCAAAAGGAAAATTATTATATAAAAGCAACAGACCTCAAAAAATTTCAAAAAGAAAAATTCCAAAAAAAGATTTATGTGTTAATACTAAATCTTGTAATTGTAGATTTAAAGAATATAATAATTATAATTATAAACCAAGTTATACTTCTACTTATAGAAGTACTAATTATTCAAAAAAAAATTCTAATTTTGTAAAGAGTCCTTCTAGAGATAGTGATTAAATAAATAAATTTTAATATTTAAATAAAAAAAATATAATACAATAATATTTTGGAAAATATTTTTAATCTTTTTTATATTTTTAATGAATATATAAAAAATACTATTTTATAATCTATTTAATTATAAATAAAAAAATAAATTAAAAAAAAATAGTTTTAGTTTAATAAAATTTTATATAGAAATAAAAATATTTTAATTTATATTTGACCCTATTTATTCCTAATTATTTTCATCCTCATCTTCTTCTTCTTCTTCCTCTTCTTCTTCATCATCATTCTTTTTTTTCTCTTCTTCTTTAAATTCTTCAATTGTATATGTAACACCAATTAAAGGACAAGTTTCACTATTTTTATTAAAATCATTTTCAGAATAAACAATACCATCTTCATCTTTGACTGATTCAAAACCATTAATTTTTATTCCTTTAATAAATAAAATTTCTTGATTATTATTAGATTCTTTTATTTTATTTAAAGTCTCTTCATCAATTTCTTCATAACTATGATATTTAGTTAAGAAAAACTTTAATAAAATTTTATCTGGAGTTGCAAAAACATTTTCTGGTAATTTTTTTTGGAAAAACAAAGGTAAAGTATCTAAAAATCTTTGACCATCAATTAATAATGAAATATCATAAACATTAAGAAAAGCATCTTGAATCCATTTATTTAAATCATCAAAAATATTTTTAATTTTAACTTTCCAATCTTCAATAGATAAGCTTTTATCAGGATTATAATGAACCCACCAATTTTTTGGAATATTTCCTTTATTTAATTCATAAAAAATATCATAATATTCATCAATACAAACCATTTCTCCTTTAAATATTTTTTCAAGTTGAGATATTCTCAATGTTAAATCATTTAAATAATTATTATATGAGTCAATTTCATTTTGTAATATACCATCTAATGGGTTAAATAATTCATTATATTTATTTATTTTGAAAAGTACTTGATTACATTCTTGAGTTGATAATGGATCTGGAATGTTTTGCTTGATTTCATTTAATGATTTTAATACATTTTTAATATTTAATTTTTCGAATTTTTTTTTTGGAGGTAATTTTTTCCCTCTTAATCCTCTTCCAATTGTATCAAAAAAGTATAATATTTCTCTTTCTGAATTTCTTTTTAATAAGTTATGAGATACACCAAATAATAATGAATCAAAATCTTCATTTGGAATTTTTCTAAATTCTTCAATTACTTTTTCTTTTGTAATTATTAATTGAGTATTGTCTTTTTTGTTTGTTTGCTCATCATCTTGTAATTGAATTTTTCTTTCTTCTGGTTTAATTTTTGGTATAATAAAATCTTCAAAACTAAATAAGAAATCATTATTTAAAAATTGGTCATCTTCAAAGAAAGAATTTATAATTTTTGATAACCTTCCTACATCATCTGGATAAATTAATCTAGAACTAATATACATATCAATGATAATTTTAATTAAGGAATCATATGTAAATCCATATAAATTATCATTATTACTTAATTCCTTTAATCTATCATCATTAAATGAACTCATAAATGAAGAAATAAAACCTAGCATTGAATAATAATCTTTTCTTTTGTAATTAATTGGAATTTTAAATATTCCTGCTTTCATAAAACAATATTGTATTAAAATAGCATGAATTAATGTAAAGTAAATATATAATTTTTGAATATAAAAAGCACTATTATTATTACTTGTATTATTCATAAATTTATTAAATTGATCTACTGGAGTTGTATCAATTAAATCAATAATATATTCTTTCATTTGTGTTAAAATATTTATATCTCTATTTATCATTACACATTTTGTATAGAAATATGTTGGTAAAGGTGTATCATGTTTAACTACAAAAATTAATTTAAATTTATCATTTATTACAGTTGCATTATCATCAAATTCTTCAAATAATTTTAATATAGATTCCTTTAATAATGTAGGATTTTTTATTAATATTACACCTCCATTTTTCATTGAATTATGAATTAAATCTAATTCATTAGCATTTAATTCTATTTTAGTGGGATTAATTTCTTTATATGATATTTCTTCATTATTATTTTCTTTATTATTATCTTTATTATTAGTATTTGAATCAATAGAATATTTTAAATGTGGAAGTAAATAATCTTTAATTTCTTTTTGAATAATAATATCATCTTTTTCAAACTCAACAAATAAAAGTGGTTTTTTAGTTTGACTAAAATCTTCAGCAAATTCTTTTGTTAATGATCTTATTTTATTTGATATTTTGAATTGATTTTCTGAATCATCTAGTTTTAAAATTGAATTAATAGTATTTGTAACAATAGAATCACTCATATAAGGTTTTAAAATAGAAAAGAATAAAAATCTAATTAAAGGATTCATACTGCTTTCAATATCTTCATCAAATATTATGAAATTATTTAAATTATATTTATCATCATCTAAATATTCTTCCCATTGAGGAACATGATTTTCCATATGATCAATTAAAATTGCAAAAATATAAGAACCTTGTTCATTTATTTGTCTTAATGCATTCCATTGATCATCAGTTATGAATTTAATTGGTGATGGATTTTTATAATTTTCTCTATCAATATTTCTTTTAAAGTAAATTCTATCAACTAAAACAATTAAGTCTTTATAATTTGCTGGAATTTCTTCTTTTTGTTTCATGTGATAAAATAATAAAATTAATAAAAGATATTTTTTCTTATCAGATGCATAAATGTTTAATATTTTATTATATAAAAATATAATAAATTCCAATAAATTTTCATTTTCAAATGTAGGAACATTATCAACTTCTTCTTGTTGTTTTTTCTTAGGATTATCTTCTTCTTCTTCTTCTTCTTCTTCCTCTTCTTCTTCTTTTTGTTCTTTTTCTTCTTCATCATCTTCAATTTTTGGTGCTTTTCTTTTTTTAACTTTATCTTTATAAATTCCAAATTTTTCTTTATAATATTCTCTAACTAATGAAGTAAAGTATTCAATAGTAAACATATATATTGAATCAAATTCAAAAAAGTGGTAACACCATTTATAAATTTTTGCTCCTTCTTTTGATATTAAATTATATCTGTCTAATTCACTTATATCGAAACTTAATCTTTTTTTATCATTTACTATTTTTTTTGATAAATCAGTATGCATTTGAATTTGTACTTTAAATCTTTCCACTAATGTTTGATTATGTTCTAATTTATCTAAATTACCACTTGTATCAAATTGATTAGTAAAGTTTAATATTTTATTTTCTGTATCTAAAATTTTAAATTCATCTTTACTAATATCATATCTTATTTTACTTATTTGTTGGAATGTTATTGGATCTTGCTCATTTGCTAATGCTCTTAATATTTCTCTTTCAATAACATTACTTGGAGAATTAAAGTTAATTACAAAACAATCAATCCAAGCTTTATCATTTATTTTTGAAGATAATTTTGATTTAACAAAATATAATTTAAACTTTTCATTTTTTTCTAATAATTTATTTTTAATTAAATAACAATTTCTTCCTGTCTTTGGATTATAACTGAATTTTTCATAAATATAATTTTCCAAAATATTTATGATATTTTCCTCACATTGCTCAATAAAGAAAATATTACCTGATTTCATAGAAGATTCAAGTTTTTCAAACATTTCACCTTCTTGATTAACATCATTGTATTTTACAGAAACAATACTTTTTGGATTTCTTAATTCTAAAAATTCACTAATTATTTTGACACTTAATCTAGTATAATCAATAATATAAGGAATTTTATGTGACATAACATACATCATAGTGAAATTATCAGCAAGAAAATCATCATATTGTGCAATACAAGAATAAAATTCAGAATCTTTTCCAGTTTGATCAAGTATTTCTAGGAATATTTTATAAAATGGAATTTCTTTAATATCATTTAATCCTAATTGACCTGTTAATGAATATAAATATTTTTTAAATTTATTCCTATATGCTTTATTTAATGGTGCACCATAGAAAATATATGATGATATTAACATTAAATAAAAATCAAATCCAGATAAAATTGTATCAATATTTTCTTTTTTAGTTTTCCATATTCCTAATTTATCAGATGAGACATTGATATAATCTTCAAAAACATTTTTTAATCCATCTAATTTATTAATTAAAGAATTAATATTAGTTTTTTTAACATCAAGAACTTTATTAATTTCAGTTTCAATTTCTGTAATTTCTTTATCAATATTAGTAACATTATTAATATATTCTCTACTCTTTGCATTATGCTCAGCAATTTCATTAGTTAATCTTTGAATTTCATCTAAAATTTCTTTTTGTCTATCAAATTCATCAAAATAATTTTTCATTGTTACAAAATAATCACATAGTGTACCACAAGTTTTATAAGGTTTTTGGTATTTATCACCTGGTGTAAAATCAGGATGATTGGTAACATCTCTTGTAAGAGCAAGTAATCTTTCATGATTTTTAATAATATCCATTCCAGAGAAGTTTTTAATTATTTTTATATCTAATGCTTTTTTAACATAATCCCATTCTGTATTACTATCACCATTTAATTCAAATAATTTTCCTAAGATGAATTTACCAAATGAAAGTGAGTCCCAAGTATTTTTTATTTCTGTTAAATCACCAGGAGAAATTTTATTTACTTGATTTAAAGCTTTTTGCATTTGGTCTCTAAATGGTTGAATTATATCATTAAAAACTCCTTGTTTATCTTTTTTTTGAACATCTAAATTATTTATTATTTTTTCTTCATCTTGTCTTTTTGATCTCCATGTTGCTTTATCTCTTTGTTTTGAAGCTATTAATTTTCTCTTTTCTTCCATTGTTTTTTCTATTTCTACTTTCTCTGGTGTTTTTTCATCTATTTGTTTTGTTAAATCATCTATTAAATTTTGAGCTTTTGTTAATAATTCTATTGCATCATAATATTTTTTTTGTCTTTCTGTTAAAATTTCCTTATATTCATTATATTTTTGAGAATAAAATTCACACATTGAACAAAAGTGTTTATTTGTTAAATTTAATTTAAAACCTAATCTTTCTGAATATTCATCATAAATATATGATGCACATTTATATATATTTATAAATGCTTCTGGTAATTTTTCTTTTATATCACCTAATTCAATGGTTTGAATTGATTCAGTAAAATATGTAATCATATCATTTTCTTTCCAAGAATGAATAAATATTGATTGAGAATTCTTAACAATGAATGGATAATTAATAAATAAATGTCTATATAATTCATTTTTTGGAATTAAATCAATACAAATTGATAAATTTTTCTGTAATCTTTTAATTGTTTCTTCTTCAGAAATCTTACCAAAATCTTCATTAGAAATAAAAATAAAATTATTTGTAATTTCTCTAGTATCATATAATTTATTTATAATATCCCAAATATAGGAACAATTAATTTTTGAAGAAAGGAAAAGAACAATTCTTTTATTTTCAATAGTAGCTTTATGTAAAAATGGATTAATAATTTCATGAATGAAAACTTCAGGAGTTGCATGATTATATGATGAATCAAGATAAATAACTTCAATTCCAGCAATGAAAGCAGCAAAATTAAATAAAGTGTTTTTACCACAATTCTCTTGCCCAATTAATAATGTTTTTGAACCTTCATTTTCTAATATTCTTAAAATTTTAATTGTGTAATTTATACTATTTTCTGTTATTTTTAATAAATTTTTATCTTTAATATCTTTAGTCCTATAATAACTACTTACTTTTTCTTTAATAAAATCACTTAATATTTTTTTATTTGGTATGAATACATGTTCATTCAATAATTCTTCATTATCATTGTTGAAATTATTATAATCTCTTGCATAAATATAACCTTCTTCAGTTCCCCATTTCTCATTAAATATACCATCAACAGTTACTTTATCTTGTTTAAAGACTGATGAATAAGATTCACATAATTTTTCTCTAAATATTTTAATATCTTCTATTTTATTCATTTTACCTTCAAAAATTAAAGAAGTTTCATAAAAGAAACATTTTTTTAGATATTCAACAAACTCACTAGGACCTTTAAATTTAAATAAATGAAAAGCTTGAATGACCCTAATTGCATCTCTAATAGTAAATAAATAATGAGCTTTTTTAGGTTCATTAATAATATTTTCATTAAGTGAATTTATCAATTTACCTAATACTTGTATATATTGAGTAGCAGTAATACCAGAAGTATTAGGGATATAAGTTCTCAAACAAAATTCTAAAGTTGGTTTAAAAATGGCTATAAAAGGTTCATCAGGTTGAACTTGAGTTATAAAAATAAATGAAGCAATAAATCTATTGAAATTATCATTATTTGGATAAGCACTAACATTACCAGAACAACATAAATTGAATTTATCTAAATATTTAAATATATTAAATTTTTGATCGTAAATATATTTATTTTCAGATAAACCTCTTAAATATTCTATAACAAGTGATGAATCATATTTATCTTTTTTAAGATTCATACTTACATCATCAACAAATAAAACTACTTTTTTACCAAATCTATCTCCAAATTTATCTCTTTTTAACATATCTAAATTAGAAACTAAATGATGTTCAATTTCATCTGGTACTGTATTATAAGATGCTAAATATTTTACTTTTTTCACATTTAAATATCTATATGCCATTCTATCTAAGACACTTGTTATCAAAGCAGTTTTTCCTGTATTTGGTTTTCCATTAAAGTAAAATGGCATTTCCATTATAATGAATTTCTCACATAACCATGTATATGGAATTGTATCAATTGTATTAATATATAATCTTCCATATTGGAATATTTCATCTTTTTTTCCTAATTCACATTGATAAATATTTTCTTTTAATAAATTTGACCATAATTCAAAATCATTTGTAATTGGATCTATATAATAATCAAATATTGGTCCTTTTAAATCATCAGCTTTAAAAATATCACTTACTAATTTTTCAATTTTTGTTCTTATTATGAAATTTGATAAGAAATTCATTGTCCAAGCACAACTAAAAATAAAAATAGATAAAGTACATTTTTTAATTATTTCTATTTTTGGTACTACATTAAAATGTTTTCTTCCTATTCTTTTATCTTCAAAATTAAACATTGGAAATATTGAATCAAATATATTTATTAAAGTTTTCATAATGTAATTTTCATTAAATGAAATATTTTTAAATCTATTATTTTGAATAAAATCAACAACTTTAGGGAAATAATTTTCAAAAAGACCTCTAATATAATTTTTCAATTCAGCATTTTCAATAACTTTCTTATTAGAATCAATCCAACAATATAAAATATTATCCCAACTAAAAATACTAGAATCACAATGAACAATATATTGTCTAGTTAAAAATGAAGGAGAAGCATTTTTTAAATTCATAACTTCAAAAAACATTTTAAAATTATCATTCAAATTAATACAATCACCAGAAGGAGTAGTTAAAAATTTACAATCAGTATAAATATTATTAATATATTCAATCCAATCATTATCAATTTGACCATCAAATATAATAGCTTTCATTATATTTTCTTTATCACCTTTTCCACCTCTATTTAAAGTAAAAACATAATTTTCATCAGCACCATATGACATATCATCATCATCATAATTATCTTCATTTTGATTTTCATTATTATTATAAAATACTTCATTTTCATCAATTTCTTTTGCTGCAGTTGACATTGATTCATAATAATAACTATTTAATTTTTCTAAAATATCTTTATAATCAGGAGTAAATAATTGAAGCATATTATAAAAGAAATTGTTATTAAATTTAAATGCTTTTAAAACTTTATTTTGTGCAAATAATTCTTCAGAAGTTTTTGCTTTTGTATATATTTTTACAGCTTGCATTTTTGGATATTTTATTTTATCAATTTCATTTAATTTTTTTGTTATTTCACTTAAAATTAAATATAATTGACTTTTACCTGAAATTGGAGGACCACAAAATGTAAAATTATCAAATTTAGATAATGCTGAAAAAATTTGATATACTCTTTGTTCGAAATTTTGATTATTAAATTTAAATGTTGCTAATTCTTCTTTTATTGTATTTGCTACATTTTCATCTGTAATTTCATATATTTGATTAATATCACCTTCATAATCTTTCATTTCAAAAACTTCATTTATAAACTTTCTAAAATCTTCAAATTCATTTATAGTCATTAAACTTTCATATATTTTTTTAATTACATTTCTAATTATTTCATTTCTATTTTCATTTTTAATTTCTTGAATTTTCAAAAGTAATTGGAATATTATTTTATTAAAGAAACTTAAAGTTAAATTTACTCTTCTTGTAGCTTCAATTTTTTTATTTGCAAATGAAATAGTATACATAATTTTATTAGCCATAACTTCTGGTTTTTCAAAATCAAAACTTCTCAAAGCATTTAATAAATAATATTTTGAATCCATACAAGGAACTCCAATATGTTTAAAATAGCTTCTAATATTATTTGGAATAGTTTCTGCATTAAATTTTTCCTGATATGATAAATTTCTATATAGGAAAATATTCAATTGTTTAATTTTAACTGGGAATTTTTCTCCATTTTCAATAAAATTTTCTTCTTGTCCTGAAGAGGAATGCATTAATATTCTATAAACTTCTAATATTCTATTAGCTAAAATTTCAATTGATTCAAATTTAATATTTTCACAATTATTTAAACAAATCCAAGAACCAGTTTTTAAATTACCATATAAAATATTATTAAAACCTTGTATAGTGAAATTTTCAGTAGTATTAACATAATTTATTCTTTTTCCACATAAATTAGCAAAAGTTTTTAAAGTTTCATTTTTACCACTTTCCTTAATTGAATATAATTCAAAAGGTCTTCTTACCCAAATTGATCTTGCTAAAACTAAATAAACTCTTTCACTATCAGGCATCATTACAAAATTATTTTCAACACCAACATATTCATATCCATATTCTAATGTAAAGTGTAAGAAATGTAACATATATGAATCATTTTCAATTTTTACATTTATTAATTTGTAAAAATTATAATCTGTTGCTGTAGTGACATCTTCTCTTATTAAATTTTCTATTATTAATTTTGAATAATTTTGTAATGATATTATATTTGCTATTATTCTTTTTTGTAAAAATGTTGTTTCTGGGTTTTTTAACATTTCAATGAATTCTATTATTTTTTCATCTTTTATATCATTATATAAATCAAATAATTTATCAAAAGCTTCATCTGGAACTGCAAATGATTTTTCTAAAGAATCAATCATTAAATAATACATACAATTAAAAATACCTTGTGCGAGATTATCTTTATTTGTTATTAATTCTTTTATAACTTCTTTTGGTTTTTTCCCAGTTTTTGATTTAAAAGTAACTTCATATTCTTTTTTAAATCCTTTAAAACATTCTTTTATTTTTTTATTTAAACAAGTATCTAAAAAGTCAATTAAATCTTTTAATGAACGTGTACTTTTTGTATATTTAATTGTTACATTTTCATCATCAATTGTTTCATATGATATATTTTCATCTGTGTCATCTCCAATTTTAATTGATTTTATATATGGAAATAATTTTAAAATAATCTTTGATTTAATTTCATTTGATTCTCTTTCTTGATAAATTTCCATTAAATCATCATTTGTTAATAAAAAGTATTTTGGCATTTCTTTTCTCTTTTTATCTAAGAATATTCCAATTGCTTTATAATTTTGTTCATAACTTTGAATAATTGTATTAATAGTATTTAATAATTTCTCATAAGCATGTTCTAATAATTTCTGAACTAAAGGATTATCTTTAACAATTTTATATAAATTTCTTTTTAAATTTTCACTTAATAATTTTTTATATTCAATAGGCATTTCTTTAGCAAATTCACCACTATCCATAATACCTTCACTTTTTATAACATAATCTTGATAAACAACATACTGCATTAAAATATTTTGATATTTAATAAAATCATGATTTGTTTTTTCCAATTCTTTAATAATGCATCTTACATATTTTTCAAGATAAATTTTATTAATTACTTTAATATTTTCTTCAACAAATTCAAATTCTTTTTCTAATTCTTTCTTATCATAATTTGGTTTAATAGGAACTTTTCTAGAATAAAAACCTTCTTGAATATCTTTAATTAAATCCTTTAATCTTTTTTCTTCATTTGCTCTTCTATTTAATTCAGCTATTTCATCAACTTTATCATAAATATGAGGCATAGTCATTAATTTTTCAGTAGTAAATAAAGCATCATCTAATTTAGTTTCAGTTTTTAATAAATCCATTAAATGATTAAGTAAAATTTCAACATTTTGAATATTTGGATTTTGACAAGCTGTAAATACAGGAATTAAAACTTGAAAAGCTTGAATTCTTTTTTTTAATTCTGTAGGTACTACTGGAATATCTAAATCATTAATGCAAACATCACATAATTCAATCCAAGAATTCATTAATTCTTCCATTTTTGGAATATTTAATCTTAAAATTTGGTCTTTTTCCCATTCACTTTTTTTAAATTGGAATTCTCTTACACTTGACCATATTTTTACTTTTAATTCTTGATCATAAACCAAATCTCTTAAATTTGTAAAATTACTTCTTGAAAGTTCATCAACTTCTAAATCAATTTCTTCTTGTTTATATTTTTCTTCTTCTCTTACACAAGCTTGAATTTTTCTTGAGTTTTCTTCAAGGAAATCAATTGCATTAAATGTATCTTCATTATATCTATTTAATGTTTCATTATTTAATTCTGTTATCATTCCTTTTATTTGTTGATCAAATCTTTCAATTTCGACTTTTAATTTAGCACGATATGAAGAAATGTTATTATCAATAAAATATGATTGACCATCTAATTTTCTTTCATAATTTACATTTACACTTTTTAATTCAGTTCCTAATTTCTCATCATAGTCTTGTAATTTAATATCTTTATTATTTTCTAATATTTGTTGTAAATCTATTATTTCATTTGAGTCATCTTCTGTATTTTGTTTATCTTTATTACATTTTTCAACTACTTTTTTTAATTTAATAAATGTTTCTACATTCTCAACAGGTTCACTTAATTCTTTTAAATAACCATTTAATTTTTCAATTAATGCTGTTTCTTTTGCAACAATTACATTTGGAATTACTAATTTCATTCTATCAATCCATTGTTTTGGTGCATCTGTTATCATTTCTAATAAATCATCTAATTGAAATTGGAATAATCCAATATTTTTAAAAGGTCTTAATGCTTTAATTATTGTATTTTGATTTTTAAAATCATCTAAATAATCTTTTAATTGTTTAGGAGTTCCTGTTTTTTCTAAATTCTTAAAATTAAGTTTTGAATATTCTAAATAAGTTCTATAAATTGGAACCAAACTTTCAACATATTTATTTAATTCTTCATGACATTTATCGAAATTTTCTCTTATTGAATTAAATTTTTTTATTATAACATCAGATTCTTTTATTCTTGTATTTAAATTTGCATTTTGATCAACTGAAATTTCAAAAACTTCTTCAAAAACTGACATATATTGTTGAAATTCACTAGGATCAATAAAATTTTTTTTGTAAATAACACAATAAATAGTCTCTTGTATATAATTATCAAAAATTGCTTCACTCATTAATTTCATTGAAGGATTATAAAAAATATTTCCACTCATACATAAAATTTTAGTAATAATTAAAGGAGGATCAATCCATTTATTAATATAACAATCATATAATCTTTTAAATTTTTTATCTAATAAACCAAGACTTAAATCAATAAGTTGATATTTAGATTCATTAAATAAATAATCAATAACTCTAATATATCTTAATAATTTCTTATAATGAGTTTTTCTAGTTGCATCTTGTGCATATGGAATTGCATCTTTAATGAAATTTTGTATATTAGCACCTTCATCATTATTCTTTTTTTTCTCTGATGAAGCTTGATCTGTTGATGCATTATCATCTAAAGTAATTTTCTTTAATTCTTTATATGCTTGATAACTTTTTTTACAAGCTTCTGCTACTGTTTGTTTTATTCTCAATCTATATCCTTCAATATTATGATCTACTATTTTTAATGTATCTGAATGTAATTCTTTAAATTTATTTAATAATAAAGATTCCATTTGATTCATTTCAAAAATATTATTTCTTTTTATTTCATCAATTATATTTCTAACACCAAAAATTCCATTTCTTAAATGTTCATCTATTAAAAAGAATCTTTTTGTTAATTTATCTGTATAATATTGTCTTCTTGTTTTTTGATAGAATCTCTTCCATAAATCAAATAATTTTGCATTTTTAAAATTTTTAAATAAAGAAATATTCATTAATTGTTTATATTTCTTATAATTATCTATCCATTCTTGAACAGAATAAATAGTCAAAATACCATTTTGACTTTGAGTAACAGTATTTTTAGAAATTGTAATATATTCACATAATTTTTTATTTTTAACAGAAGAAGTTTTTTTCCCTTTAACAATTTGAGGCAAATGAGTTTTTTTTGATTTTGGATTAATATCTTGATAAGTACAAAGAACAAAATCAACAGGTCCACCTACTCTTTTAGCATATAAAAAATCATTATCTCTTAAATATAAATGACGATTAAAAGTAGAAAAATCAATTAATTCTTTTTTAATATTTTCTTTTTTTTTTTGAGGTAAACTCAAAGCTGAAGTAGTCGTTTCAGTCAAAGCAACTTCTTTACTTTCTTCATCTTTTTCAATAATACTTCCTAATTGACTACTTATAGTATCTCTTGCAATAATTTCTGTTTTATCATGTGAAGGTCTTTGTATTGAAGAAGTTAGTAATTTATTTCCATCATCCAAAATTTTATTTTTACTAAAATCATATCTTTGAATATTATCTAAAGGCTTTAATTTTTTACTTTTAATTGAAATTTTACTTCTGTCTGTTAAAACAGGACGTTGCATCATTTCTAAAGGAAGATCTTTTGGAATTTGACGTTTTGTTTCCCAATTCTGCATTATTACACTTCCTAATGTTACACTTTGATTTGTTGTTTGATGAGTTTGTAACATTTCTGTTGATGCTGTTTTATCTTCTTCTTCTTCAGTTTGCGTTTCTCTTAAACGAAATTTACGAAATGGCCTTTTTTGGATGTTAAAGGATTTAATAGGATCTAAATATAGATTTTCTATGAATTCATTGCTTTTTTCCATTTTTAATTTTATCTTTTGCTTTATAATTTATTATTTCTAAACATGCAAAGATTTGATATTGATGTTCAATTTCTTTTTCAGGAGTATCAAAATTAAAAAAGATAATTGGATTATTCTATAATAAATAATATTTAATATATTTTATTATACTTCTCTATCTAAAATTACACAAAATTTAATATCTCCTTTTAATTCTTGAAAATATGTAGACATTAAAAATTTAAATAAATAATTTTTTTATTTTTGATTTTAAATAATTAAATTAAATAATATAAATGGAAAATTCATTGTTATCATATCATAATAAAGGAAGTTTCGGTTCACAACAATTTGTAAAAGGAATTTATTTTTATCCAAAGCCACTTAATTCATTTAACTTTCAAAATGATAGTAATATAAATATAAATGATTTACAATATGATCCATCAAATGATGCGGAATTTCTTTATGAATGTTTAGAAAATAATTCTAATGAAAATTTTAATAGAATTATTCAAATTTTAGTCAATTATTCCCAATATCAATTAGAAAAATTAAATGAATATTTTAATAATAAATATTATAATAATGGTGAAAAAAATTTATTATTAATTTTTAAAAACCAATATCCAGAAGATTTTTATAATTTAGTTGAATATATTATTAATAATCAATTTATAAGTGATTGTAAAGATATTTTTAATACAGTAAAATCAAAAAATTATGATACATTAAGTCAAATAATATGTCAAAGTAATCCATTTAGATTAAAAATTTTACGCGCCTATTTTAATAATTTATACAATAAAGATTTTGATAATTTTATAAAAGAATTTAAAGATAGAACAAATTTTATAGTTGAATTAACAATAAAATTATTAAAAGGAGAAAGAAATTCAAATTATGAACCTAATATAAAAAGATGTACAAATATTTTAGAAAAAATAAAAGAACAAATTGGCGAAGATTTTGAAATTGAAAATAGAGATATTATAATAGAAATATTTATTGATAGTTCTCCATCTGATATTCAATATATAATTGAAAATTACAACAAAGATGATGATAATAATGATTTTTTTATTGATAATTGTGATAATTTTACTAATTATGAATTATATTTAATTAATTCTCTTTATATGAGTATGATAAATATTGAAAAATATTATGCAAAAGAAATTAATTTATATCAACCTAAAGATAATAGATTTATTAGAACTATTGTTAATTGTTATAGACATGGATTAATGGAAAATGTAAAAAATTATTATCAAAAGGAATTTAAAACAAATATTGAAAATAAATTAAATGGTGATAATTCAAATGAATTTAATATTCTTATGAAAGAAATAATTGGAAAATAATACTCATTTAAAAATAGATTATTTAAATTTTTTAAATTATATATTTTTATTTTTTCTAATTAATTATTTTAATCTAAAATTAAATACAATAACAATTCTTTGATTTAACATTACAAATAACAATTATATAAATATTCAAATTCATATGTTTGTAAATGTATGATGAATTTGATTTTTTTATATTAAAATTGTATTATAAAAAATTAGATTCATGAGTTGGTAGCTATTTCATAATTTTATATTTTATTATAAAAATTTAAAGGTAAAATAATGAAATTCATCAAATCAAAATTCCTATTATTAACTCATATATCAAATTTTTTATAATAAATTATTAATATAAAAATCAATTTCACTGGTCAGATACCAACGTATGAATTCAATTTTTATGTTAAGAGTATTATAATAAAATATAATATTATGAAATAGCTATTAACTCATACATCTAATTTTTTATAATAAAATTTTAATATAAAAAAATCATATTCAACATACATTTACAAATATATGAATTTGAATTTTATTATTTATATTTATTATATTAAATATAAATTTCTTAAATCAATATTTTAAAAAAATAATTTCATTGAACAAATACCATTGAATATATTAAAAATATTTCTTTTAAATAAAAATAATTAATTATATGAATAATAAAATTGAATAATTTTTTTAATAAAATAAATAAGGTTTTATTTATAATATTATATAAATAAAAATATTCATTTTTAAAA
>JAJJLH010000256.1:0-31296 GCA_023806865.1 Isotricha sp. YL-2021a
AATCCCCAATCCCCAATCCCCTATCAATAAATAAATATTAATTAATCTTAAATTTTTTATGAATTTTTTATTAATTTTAAATTTTAATTTTTTATTAATATATAATTAAATTATTTTATTTTTTTTTTTATTTTATTTGAATTTACAATCATATTTCATATTTTTAAAATTAAAAATATATTATTTCATTTATTTCCATGAACACCAAGATTATTTAAAGAAATAAAAGAAATATTATTTTTAAAATACAAAACTCCTCCAAATTAAATAACAATAAAAATTTATAAAAATTAATAATAAAATTCAGATAAAACAGTTTGTAATTTTTTTCGAGTAATAGGTTTCTGAATAAATTTTTTAATAATAGAAATACTATTCATTTGTTGTTGAATACTTTCTTGTGAATGTGCGGAAACAATAACAATAATTAATCTTTTATTAACTTTTCCTTCATTAATTAAACTTTCTATTTTTTTACTTGCCTTTATCCCATCCATAATTGGCATATAAACATCCATAAATATAATTTTATAATTTGGATTTTCAATTACTTTTTTTATACATTCTTCCCCATTTATTGCACAATCTGCTTTATTTTTTTCTAATTTTAATAAATTTCTCATACAATTTAAATTAAATTCTTCATCATCAACTATTAAAATATCATTTTCTTGTTGTTTTGTTGCTAATCTACTTAATTTTATAATTTCTTTTTTTTCTTCATTATTTTCTGTATTTAATATTAATTTTTTTTTACTTGAAAAAGAACAAATATTACTAAGTTTAGAACAATTTAAAAAATTATTATTTTTCTTTTTTGAAAATATATTATAATCATATGCTCCACTTTTACTTCTATTAATTTTTGAATTTACTTTATTTCTTGAACTATTTTTAATAGTTATATCTTTTTTTAAATAAGTATTAAATTTTGAATGATAAAAACATGATTGAAGTGAATTTTCAAATTTTATTTTTTTTGGTGTTTTTAAATTATCAATTATAGGGTCTCTTGATAATTCAACTATATCATCTATTTTTTTTAATGATTTTGTTTTTAATAAATTAACAGGCATTAAATGTTTATTTGAAAAAGAAGTTTTTTTTTGTTCTAATGAAGTATTTAAATTATTTATATTTTTTGGAACATAATTTATACCTGAATATGCCATTGTTGAATTTTCTTGTGAATAATTAATTGATAAATTATTTTTATTTTGTTCTTTTATCAAAAGTTTTTTCCTATTTTGTATTATTCCTTTATTTGATAAATTATTAAATGTATCATAATTACCAAATAAAGGAACATAAAGATTATTTTTTCCTGTAAATTCATTTATATCTGATATACTTGAATCTTGATCTAATGAATTTCTTTCAATTACTCCTTCGAAAATTATTTCTATATAAGTTATTTCATTTGGAGAAAATAATATTTTTGTGTTTAAAATTTGAGATATTTTTTCTAAAATTTCTTTTGATATTTCAATTGATTTGACTGATTCTTTTATTTGTAAAATATCTATAAATTCAACTAATTTTTCTAATGATTCTTTTTTTGATATTTTATTTTTATTTTCTTTTTGAAATGATAATATTAATTTAGGAGGATTATTATTATTATTATTATCATCAATACATTTACAATAGACAGTTATTTCTTCATTATTAGGAACAATATAGTACATATACATAAAGATATTTTTAAAAAATTCCTTTAAATAATATTGGTCGCATTTATATAAATAATTATTTAAAAATGATAAACAATTATTAAAATTCAATTTTATTTTTTTATAATCAAATAAAATTTTCATATGATTTGCAATTTTTTCGAAAATAAATTTTAAATTTATAATTGATAAAATATTATTTCCCATTTGAATATTGTCAAATATACATTTGGTATATAAAATAAATTTTTTAATTACTCTTTTAATTAAAAATATTGATAAATTTATTTTGGAGACTAAATTTGGTTTTATTTGTTCATATGAATTAATTAAACTATTAAGAGGATTATTTAACTCATGATGAATTGTTGTTAAATATTGAAAAGAAATAGATTTAATTAATTTTTTTCTTAATTCAACTCTTTCATCATCAAAATTATCAATTGATACTAAAATATAACCAGGAATAAATTTAATTTTTACATATATCATATAATAATCTGAAAAATAAGTTTCTATTGAATCATTATTATTTTTAAATATTGAATCATATAAAGTAGTTTCTGATAATTTATCTAAATCCCACTTTCTAAATTTTATTAAATCATTTTTTAATTTTGATAAATAATTTATATGATGATCCTCTTCAGAATGTAATAAAAAAGTGTCTTGAAATATCTTTCTTATAAAAGAATTTGCAAAAAGAACTTGATTTAAATCATAATCTTGTTTTTCTTCTTCATTTGATGGTATATTATTGGAAATTATCATTATTCCAGTTGGAAATTGATCTAAAATTTTAAATAAAGAATCTTCTTTCATTTAATGTATTCCAAAAATAAATTAAAATAAGTAAAATGAATCATTAAAAAACCATAAATATTAGTAATAAAAATGATTATAAAAAAAAATTATTTTAATAAATAAAAGGATATCAAAATAAATTCAAAATAATATTAAGAATAATTATTAAAGAAAATGAGAATATAATAAAATAAAAATATAATAAAAATATTATATATTTCATAAATTAATAAAAAAAATAAAGTAGTTACAAAATTAAAATCTTTCCATATTTAAATCTTAAAATATTTATTTACTTAATTACCTTCATCTCCTTTTAAACTCTCAATTTGTTTTTGAAGATCAGTAACTCTTTGTCTAAGTTTTTCATTTTTCTTCTTTTAATTTCAAATATTCATTTTTTAAATTATCTTGATCAATTTCTTCTGGAGCACTCATATTTCTTTTAATAAATTCAATAGGATTAGTTGGTTTATCAGTTTCTTCATATAAAGAAACTAAAACTTTAGTTAATTGATCTACAACTCCAGTTTTTTCTAAATAAGATCTAAATTCATCTTTTTTTGCTTCAATTGTTTTTGCTTGAGTTGCCATCTTTTTAATTTAATTTAATAATAAATAAAATAATGAAATATTTTTTAATTTAAATATTTAATTTATTTTTTATTATTTTTAAATTTTTATTTTTTATTCTATTTTTTTTTTATTTACCTGAATTTGGATTATTAAATTGATTTTGATTTGATTCTTCTACTAATTTATTTACTGTCATTTCCAAGTCATCTATTCTTTCACTCATTTCATCAATTCTATTAAATTAAATTATATATTTTTAATTTATAAATTTTTTTTACCTTCCTACAATTGAATTAGTCATTGTTTTAAATCTCTCTTCCATTTGATCTAATAATCCTTTAACAAATGATGTTAATTCTTGTGCATTTTGAACTTCTATTTATTTTAAATTTAAATATTTAAAATGTACCTTGTTCTGACATTTATTTTTAAATTAAAAAACATTAATTATTTATAATCAAATATTATAAAATAAAATTACAAACGTTAATAAATTATGTCAAAAAAACCATTAAAATTATTAGAAGAAATTCCTTATAATGAAAAAATAACAAATACAATAAATTACTTAGAAGATGATAGAAAGAATTTTTTTAAAAAATCATTAAAAAGATATAAATTTGAACAAGAAGTATATATTCCAGATTCAATGTCTATAAATAAGAGTGAATATAAAAATAAAAATTACTTATTAAATAGACTAGTAAAATTTAATAAAATTTATCAAATTAAAAAAGATAATTTAAATAAAATTCAAAATGAAAATGATAAATTTACAAGACAATATGAATTAGTAAAATCTAAAAATGAAAATGTCCAAAATGCATATTTAAATGAAATTCAAGAAATTTATAAAATAAAAGGCTATGATGCAAAAACTGTAACTTATAATAAAAAAGAAAATATATTTAATCCTTCAATTTTAATTGAAGATAATGAAAAATTTCCAATAATTTGTAGAGTTTCAGCATATAATGATATTAAAAAAGATATTTCTTATCTTCATAAATTTGAAAAAACTTTAAAAGATAAAAGAGGAAAAAGTGTTGAAGAACAAGGAAAAGAAAAAGAAAAATTATCTAAAAAAAATCATTCAGAAAAAAATGTTAAATTTAAAGATGAAAGAAGAGAATCAAATTTAAAAAGTGATGATTATACACAACAAATGGAAAATATAAAAAAGAAAATAATGGAAGAATTAAAATTAAATAATTTATCATTAAAACAATTAAAAGTTATGAATTTAAATTTACAAAAAGATATAAGAGAAACTGAGGCTAGTTTAAAAAGTATTGATGATGATTATACAAAGAAAAAAAAATATGTTGTTGAAGATGTTTTTCTTTCTTCAAAAGGAATGATGAGAAGTGCAAAAAAAAGACATTTGAATGACATTAATGAAAATAAAGATAAAAAAAATATTTTAATATTAGATAATAATAGAATTGAAAAAGATAATAATAATGAAAATAAAGAAAATGAAAAAGATATAGAAAAAGTAATTTACCAAAGAAAAAAACAACATACATTAACTAAAATTTTAAAAAAAGAAGTTTTTCGAAAAGAAAAAATTAAAAAATTAACTAAAGTTTATAGTAATATTTTAAAAAGTAATTATAAAGCAGAACAAAAAGATATAAAAAATTATATTAGAATATATTCTCATAGAAAAATAGAAGAACCAGATCCAAAAGTTGGAAGTAATTTACATGGATTTTTAAGTGATTTTCAAATGTATATTAAAAAAGCTAATATTCCATATATTGCAACTGAAGTAAATGATGCTATTAGAAATATTAATAAAATTAATAAAAATAATCATGATTATAAAAGAAAAAGTATTCAAATTAGAAGAAATATTGATGATTTATATGATTTAGATGAAAATATCAATCAATTAGGATATGATTATACAGATAATCTTTTATATAAATAAATATTCTAGTTTTATATATAAAAAAGTTATTTTTTAAATTTAAAAAAAATAAAGTATATTAAAATTATTCTGATTTAGGAATTAAAAATCTTTTACGACGATCAGAAGTTGAATTTTGATTATGAGTTAAATTAAAATTCATTTGAGTTAAAGCAGATAAATCAGTTGCATTTGAATTATTTGTTTCTTTATTATAATAATTAAAATTAGGTTTATTATTAATTTCATTATTTGAATTATTAAATATACTCATTTCACCATCTATTAATTTATTATTTGATTGTTGAGAATTACTAAATATCATATCATTATTACTATTAAAATTATTTAATATATCATTTTCTTTTATTAATATATTATTATTATTATTATATAATTCATTATTATTATTATTTTCATTAATAAAATTTAATAAATATTTATTTTGTTTTTTTAATATTTCATTTTCATCTTCTAATTTATTTATTCTTTCATTTATTATATTATATTTTTTCATTAATTCATTCATATCATCTTTCAATATATTTACATCACTATTTAATTTTATATTTTCTTTTTTTATTCTTTCAAATTCTTCTTTCTCATTCGATAATAAACAATGTTTTTTTAATTCAAGTTGTAAATTTTCTACAAAATTTTTAATATGATATAATTCTTCTTCAAATTTTAAATTATTTTTATTTTCATTTCTAACTGTTGTTACACTTCTTGAAAAACTTTTTTCTTTTAAACTTTTATCTTTAATATTTTTTTCTTTTAAACTTTTAATTCTATTTATTTTTTTTTCTCTAAATAATTTTTCTTTATTTCCTTTTTCTTTATTCATTTAAATATATTATTTATATTACTTAAAAAATAAATTTTAATAAAATATTTTTTTTCTTAATTATATTCCCTATTATAAATTTCAATTATAATAATTTTTTATTTAGTTTTAGCATAAATAAAATGATATATTAAATATAATAAAAATAAATATAATTTTGAATTAAACCAATACCTTTTTTCAATATATTAATAACCTTTTTAATATGATTTATAATAAATCATAAAAAATTATACATAACCATTAAAATAATAATTTTATTTTTTACAAATATTTTACTCTATTTAATTATTTATAAGCTTATATAAACGCAGTTTTTCATTTAAAAAAACATTTGATCTTTTTATAAATAAATAATTACTACCACATTTTAAAGCTCAATTATAATTTATTTTCTTGTATTAATGAAAATAATATTTTTCCATTTATTAGCTAATTTCTTATCATTTAATAAAATGAAATTTTTATTAATTAAATTTATTATCATCATTTGAATATTTTGATTTTTTTTAGATGCCTTCAATGCAGTTTGAATAACATAATTTCCATAATTATTTTTCATTAAAATTCCAAATGATTTATTATCAATAGAAATTTCATAAATAAAACTAGTTAAAAATTGTTCATCTTTTTCAATACACCTTTCAATAACATTTGAAGAATATTTTTGAATTGATAAAAGAAGTCCTTTTCCTTTAAAAGTATTTATAACATCTTTTATATCTTCTAAATCCCAATTATCAATTGCCATTTGTAATGCATAATTCCCAAATGGATTTAGTATTAATAGTAAGGAATTATCTATTAATAATTGTTTCAATTTTTTATAATTTTTACTATTTTTTCTTTTGTATTCTATTATTATTTCTTTTTTTACTATGCATAAACCATTTGAATTATTTACTAATAATATGAAATTTTCTAATATAAAATTTGATATGTGAATAATACGTCTTTCATAATTAAAAGTTGCTAATATTTTTTCTATTACATGAGTTCCATAAACATCAAAACATAATTTCATTAAATTATTTTTTATTGAATTAAAAACTAAATCAAATTCTTCATCTGTATTTAATTTTTCAATAATACATTGAATAGGATAAGTTGAAATTTTATTAATACATAAATTATCAAAATTATCTGAAATATTATATAAAAATAATAATCTATCTTTATTATTTAAATAATAAAAAATTTTTAAACAGAAATAATTAGCATAAATATCTAAAATAAGTTCATTAAGATCATTAACAATTTCCTTAAAAATTAAATGAATAATTTCTTGTTTTGTTTGTTCTAAATATAATTGAAGAATTCTACTTGTTTGTTGATTTTTCATTAATAAAATAAATTTACCTTTCAATAAATGAAAAGCATAATAACTAAATCCATTTTGTTGAACTAAAAGAGATTCTAATTCTTTTGGTATATTCTCATTAATTAATAAATTATTTTGAATTTTATTATCAATATTAATATATCTTTGATTTTGAATTTTATTAAATGAATTATTTGAATATTTATTATTTGATTTAATTTTAAAATTAAAAGTTCGAATTGGCATTTTTTTTCCTAAAGGAGTTGAAATTAAAGGAATATTATTTATACTATTTATATTATTTGTAAATAAATGATATAGATTAGAATGTTCATAATTTATTTGATTAAAATTATAATTATTATTTATATTATTCAATAATATATAATTTTGTGGAATTTGATAGTTTACACTATCATTTATATAAATTTGTTTAGAATTTAGAATAAATGAATGATTCGAAAAATAATTTTGAGTAGGATATTTTTTCTTTAAGAAAAATTCATTACTTTCATTTTTAAACATCATTTTATTATCATTTTTAAAAGAAACACTTTTTTTATTTTGATTTCTAAAATAATGTTGTTGATTAATTATTGTATCTTGATTTATTTTAGAATCATTTAAAACATCAAATTCCAATATATTTCCCTTTTTACTATCTAAATTTTCATCTATTTCTGATTCTGAATCTTCTATTATTCCTACTCCTTTTAATATTGAAAAAATTTGATTTTCCATTTTATCATATATTTTTTCGGATTCTTCTTCTGGATTTTGGGAATTTGACATATTTATTTAGTTTTTAAGATATTCAAAAATAATATAATTATTTTTTATTAATAGGAATAAAAGATTTTTTTATATTTAGAAAAATATTAAATATTTTTTATAAAATTTTCAATTGTTGATAAATATTATTTAAATTAATTTTGTAATTTAAATTTAAAAAAATAAAGTATATTAAAATTATTCTGATTTAGGAATTAAAAATCTTTTACGACGATCAGAAGTTGAATTTTGATTATGAGTTAAATTAAAATTCATTTGAGTTAAAGCAGATAAATCAGTTGCATTTGAATTATTTGTTTCTTTATTATAATAATTAAAATTAGGTTTATTATTAATTTCATTATTTGAATTATTAAATATACTCATTTCACCATCTATTAATTTATTATTTGATTGTTGAGAATTACTAAATATCATATCATTATTACTATTAAAATTATTTAATATATCATTTTCTTTTATTAATATATTATTATTATTATTATATAATTCATTATTATTATTATTTTCATTAATAAAATTTAATAAATATTTATTTTGTTTTTTTAATATTTCATTTTCATCTTCTAATTTATTTATTCTTTCATTTATTATATTATATTTTTTCATTAATTCATTCATATCATCTTTCAATATATTTACATCACTATTTAATTTTATATTTTCTTTTTTTATTCTTTCAAATTCTTCTTTCTCATTCGATAATAAACAATGTTTTTTTAATTCAAGTTGTAAATTTTCTACAAAATTTTTAATATGATATAATTCTTCTTCAAATTTTAAATTATTTTTATTTTCATTTCTAACTGTTGTTACACTTCTTGAAAAACTTTTTTCTTTTAAACTTTTATCTTTAATATTTTTTTCTTTTAAACTTTTAATTCTATTTATTTTTTTTTCTTTAACTAATTTTTCTTTATTTCCTTTTTCTTTATTCATTTAAATTATTAAAAAAATTAAATTTAAACTAAACCTAAAAAAAAAATAAAATAATCCAATTAAAAAAAAATAATAAATGCAAGGAATAAACGTAGGTCAAAAAAGTCTCCTAGGTTACCTTCCAGCAATCCTAATCCAAAACATCCTAAACAACAAAATAAAAAAAACTTCAAAGCCTCCAATATCAATAGATATGGAAACAGTATCCTTATTTGCTGATATATCAGGTTTTACAAAATTATCAGAAGCTTTTAGTAAAAAAGGAAGAACAGGAAGTGAATTTTTAGCATTTTGTCTAAATCGATATATGGAACTTCTTATAAACATAATATCAAAAAACGGAGGAGACATATTTAAATTTGCAGGAGATGCACTTTTAGTAATTTGGCCTCAATCAAATAATAATGATATAATAACACCATGTCGACGTGCTTTACAATGTGCATTGGAAATAATATCAAAATTAGATAAATTAGAAATGAGTAAAGGTAGAATTTTATCAGTTAAAATTGGATTAGGTTTTGGACCTTGTAAAGTTTTATTAGTTGGTGGAAAATTTGATAGATTTGAATGTCTTGTTGTAGGTGAAGCTATGAGACAAGCTTGTACTAGTGAATGTCATTGTAAAGGAGGAGGTGAGACTGTTGTTAGTGAAGATGTTTTTAAGAAAATTTATAAATATTATGATTTTGTTGAAGCTGAACCTGATACTGAACATGGACCTGGTGATGGGTTGAAATATTATAAATTTATTAAAGAAAAAACTGGAGATAAAATTCAAATTCGAGCTGATGCTTTTTTAATGAGAAATCAATTTAAAGGAGAAATTCTTAAATATAAATATTCAGAATTGAAAAAATTCGTCCCTGCTGCTATTGCTATTTATTTAGATATTGAAAAAGAAGTTTGGAGTAAAGAAAGTCGATTATTAACAATAATGTTTTTAAATTTAACTATTGATTTAACTCATACGAAAAGTGAAGAAGGTTTACAATATATACAAAAAATAATAAAATGTGTTCAAAATTGTATTTATAGAACAAGAGGTTCATTAAATAAATTTTTAATGGATGATAAAGGTTCTGTTTTATTAATTGCATGGGGACTTCCTCCTATATCAGCACATGATGATCCTTTAAGAGCAGTTTTAACTGGGATTAATATTATAAATGAGTTAAAAAATTTAAAAAGTGAAAAATGGGATATTTGTGGATGTAAAATTGGAATAACAACAGGATGTTGTTTTTCTGGTGTTTGTGGGAATATTGGTAATAGAAGAGAATATTCTTTATTAGGAGAAATAGTTAATTTATCAGCAAGATATATGCAACAAGCTATGAAAATGTGTGGAGAACAAAATAAGAAATTTCAATTAGTTTTATGTGAAAATACTAAAAATTTAATTCAATATCAAATTGCTTGTAAATGGGTTGCTAAAGGAAAATGTAAAGGATTTACTAATGAATTTAATTTTTATGAACCTATTGAAGATTATGAAGATATTATTATTGAAAAAGTTGAATCTATCATTAAAACTAGGAGAGATAATCCTATTTTTGATAATAATGGGAAAATTATTAAAAGTTCTCTTAAAGAAAGTATTTTTATTGTTGGGAGAGATGATGAAATTAATAAAGTTTTAGATTTGTTAAATTTAGTTGTTGTTAATAATGAATCTAAGTTTATTTTAATTAATGGAATTTTGGGAAGTGGGAAATCACTTTTTTTAAGAAGAGTGTTATATGAATTTTTTGAAAAACATAAAAATATTAGTGAGAAATTACCTAATTTGAATAAAAAAAATAATTATCCTTTTGTTTTTGTTACTAGTCAATTACCTACTACTTTAACTACTTCTTTTAATGGTTGTGTTGGATTTTTGAAAAAAATTTATTCAAGGATAAATTTTAGACATGAAAAAAATAAAAATATACAATATATGAATTATACTTTAAAAACTAATGAATTTGGTGAAAATTTAATTAAAAATAATTTTTTTCATTTAATTGCTTTTATTAATGAAATTTTAAATGTAAATATATTATCAGAACATTTTAATATAATAGAAGAATTTAAAAATGAATTAAATGATAAATATATAATTCAATTTGATCAAAAGAATTATGATCCATATTTTCAAAAGAGAAATTTTAAAGGTTATGTACAAGAAATAATTAATTTTTTTGTTTATATAACAAAAGAATATTGTGAAAAATGTTTAAAAAATCTTCCTTTAATTTTAATAATTGAAGATACTCATTTAGTAGATTCAAATACAATATTATTATTAAATAATCTTCATTCAATACCAAAAACTTTTATTGCATGTACTTATCAAAATACTTTAAATCCATATGAAAATCAAGTTCCTCATTTCTTTGATATAGATGAAGAATTTGAATTTGTAGGATTAAGTAATTATGATGATGTTATTTCATTAATTCAAAATTATTGTGAAAAAAAAAAACAAATCACATTTAGAACAATTAAACAAGATACTTTAAGAGTAATTTTAGAAAGATCATTTAAAAATAATCCTTTATTTATTTTAGAAATATTTGAAAGTTTATTCAATCAAGAACAAATTTATATAAATGAAAATAAAGTTATAGTATCAAGTCCAATTTTTATAAAATATAATGAAATTTTAGATTGGAGTAAATTAAATTTACCTTTTTTAATAGAAAAAATAGTTGGAAATATAATTGATTCATTAAAATGTAATGAAATAATTATATTAAAACATGCAAGTGTTATAGGAACAATATTTGATGTTGATAAACTAAATAAATTAAATATTATAAATAATATAACTTTAGATGATTTAATTCAAATAATTTATAATTTTTCTCAAAAAGGAGTAATGGAAATTTTATATGATTTAGAACCAAAAAAATTAGTTGCTAAATTTGCAATTCCATTTTTAAAAGAAATATTATATAAAAGAATGTTAGTAGAAACAAAAAATGAAATTCATTTAAAAGTTGCTCGTTTAATGGAGAGTTCAAAATTAAATTATCTTCCAAAAAAAATGGAAACAGATTTATTAAATTTTCATTTAATAGAAGAAGAAAAAACAATTTTAGATCATTTAAGTGATACAAAAGAAGATAAAAATGAACAAATAAAAAAAGAAGCAAATTTAAAAATAAAAGTTTTAAAAGAAACAACAGATAAAATAAAAGATATTGATTTAAGAGTAAATGAAATAGATGATATATCAAAAAATGAAAATTCAGATATTGTAATATCAAAAGGTTCAATGCCAATAGTAAAACATGGTACAATAGAAAAAAAAAGTGATAAAGGAATTACTTGGGTTCCTCGTTTTGTTATAACAACAAAAACAAGATTTTTTTATTGGTATACTTCAAAAGATTATGAATTTAATAAACAATATTTAGGAATGTTTGAATTAAAAAATATTTATGATATTAAAGTTTTAAGAGATTTTGAATTTAGTGATAAAAAAAATTTACTTCAAGTTAAAGTTTCTGCTTATTATAAAAAAGATCAATTAAAAGGAGGAAGAGATTATATTTTTTCAATTAATGATAAAAATGAATTAAATTCTTGGGTTATTGTACTTAATTTTTTAAGAGCAAAAAGTATTTATGATGAATTTAGATTTACTTTTGGTACTATTAATTTTCCTTTTACTCATGAAAAAAATAAAACTGGATGGAGGAAAATTAAAAGAAATTTTCATTTAAATTTAGGAAATGATTATTATTATAATCCAAAATTTTATGGTTTTAATAAAAAAAAAAGTGAAAAGAAAAGTTCTGTTTATGGATTAAGTACAACAGTTATTGCAGAAAAAAAAGAACAAAATGAAATTGAATTAGTTTCTAAATTGAAAGATAAAAGTGAAATATTATTAAATATTACTTTTGGTTATTTTTTAGGAATAATACAAAATAGAATTTATAATTTTGAATCTGATTTACCTGATAATATTTTGAATGAACCAAATCATTTAAAAAAGTATAAAAATAATCCTTTATTTAAAAAAATTTTACAAGAAAATGAAAATAAATTAAATAATAATAATATTTCTACAAGTAGTATAAATATTTCACAACAAAATACTTTTAATTTTGGTGAACCAAAAAAATCAAATGAAGAAAAACATTTACATTCATTATTAAAAAATAATAAACTAAAAAATAAATTTAGTATTGAAGAACTTAATAAATATAATGATAAAAGTTTAGAAGAAGAAGATGGTAATAATAATATTTCTAATAGATCTCATAGTATTAAAACTATATCTAATAATAATGATTTAAATAATATTGCTATTAATTCAAATGGAAATTCAAAAAAACAAAATGGTGTTGAAATGGAAGTAATAGATAAATTACAAAATTTACAAATAAATTTAAAAGATGATTTATTAGAAGAACAAATAAAATTACTTATAACAAAAAAATAATTTTTTTTGAAAATATTTTTTTGTATTAATTCTTTAATATTTATTATTAATATTATTTTTAATAATTTTTATTGTTTTATATAAAAATATATTTTTTTTAATATTTAATATAAAAGAAATCATTTTTAATAAAGTATTTTAAATCCTATAAAGAAAATAATTATTCATTATTCTTTCTCATTATTTATATGGGGTATTATTAAGTAAAAATTAATAAATGAATTGACGATTACTAATATAACATTTTTTCATTTGATATTATTTAAAATCCAAAAAAAAAATGAATATAGTAAATATTATCTTATCGATAATTTTATTAAAATATATTAAAAACTCAAAAAATAGGCTTTTATCCGAATCTATTTTGTCAGAAGAAAAATGTGATGAAATTAAAAATAATTGTATAAAATGTAATTCTCCTTTAAATTCTTGTTTATATAATAATGGTATTTGTTCAGATTATTTCGAAGAAACTAACTCTTCAAATTATTCTCATTATTCTAAATTAATGGAATGTAATGATGAATTAACTATTGAAAAAATGAATGATTATTGTGGAAAAATAGTAATTGATAAATCCTTAAATCAAGTAATAATAAAGAATTCAATTTTAAATGGGAATTATTCAATTGTAGATTTATATTGTTCATGGGAAATTAATCAATCAAAAGATATTGAAAATGTTAAAATTCAATTTAAAAAAATATATAAAAATATAAAATTAGGAATTTTAATTTATGATTCAAATAATAATACTTTTTATGAAATTAATAAAGATTTTTCAATTAAACTTTCCAAAAACAATTTTAATAAAACACAAATTATTTATTATCATTCAAATATTCCTAAAGTATATCCTTTTGATATGACATATAAAATTAAAGTAGGTATTAAATTATCTGAAATTTTTATAATTTGTTTAACTTCTATTGGAATTATTTTTATTATTATTTCAATAATTACTTTAATTAATTTTATAAAAAAAAATCCAATAAATGAACAATTAGAAGAAGACAATAAAAATGAATTTAATATTGAAAAAATTAATCCTATTAAATATACAAATGATTTAAATGTTTATAATCAAATATGTCCAATTTGTTTAGAGGAATTTAAAATAGGAACAAATATTATTTTATTAAATTGTTTTCATTCATTCCATTTAGATTGTATTAATTTATGGATTAATAAAGATTTAAAAAATAATAAACATTGTCCTATTTGTAACTTAAATATTATGAAAAAATTTGATGAAAGAAATAATGATAGTGATCGTTATATAAGTAATCCTTCATTTAAAATTGAAATTAATTCACCTAATTTATAAAAAAATTATAAATAATTATAATTTTCGGAATATTATTATAAATAAATTAAGAATTTTAATTTTTATTTTTTTTAAATTAAATAAAAATAAATGAATATTTCATCAGAAGAAATTTCAGAAGAAGAATATAATAACCGTGAAAAATTATATGAATATTATTTTGATTTATTAGAAGTAATTAATGGTAAAAAAAAAGAAATAAAACCAAAAGAATTAAAAGAATTAATAACTTCAACAAAAATTCAAACATTACTTGATTATATTAAAGAATTATTACCACTTTTCATAAATAAAAAAATAGAAGAAAGTAAAACAAATAAAAAAAAACAAAATTATAAATCATCAGATAAAATAATATATAATCAATTAAATGAAAATCAATTAATTAAATATGAAAATCAAATAAGATTTTATTTGAAAAAAATATTTCAACTTAAATTAGAAAAAGAATCATTAGGAAATAAAATTCAACATTTATTAAAAATAGAAAATGAATTTAAAGAAATGAAAGAAAAATTAAAATATAAAGAAGGTTTTTTTTTAGATAATGATAGAAAAGAAAATGAAATAGAAATTTTAAGAAGAGAAAATTCAAATATAAAAAAAGTAATAACAAAAATAGAAGAAGAAAACAAAAATTTAAAATTAGAAATATTAAATGATCAAACAATAATAAAAGAACAAAAAGAAAAAATAATTTCATTAACAAAAAAAATAGATGATTTAAGAAAAAAATTTAGAGAATCAAATAATAATTCAAGTATAAATATAAATATAAATAATAATGGAAAATCAATTTCAAAATGGATATTTAAAAGAAATATTCAATTAAAAATTAATAATTCTAATATTACAAATGAGCCAAGAGCACTTTCTTCAAGAAGAAAAATAATGTTAAAAAATGGAAATAGAAAAAAAATTGGTTTATTAGAAAATACTTTTTCTCAAACTTCATTTAATAAAAAAATGAATAATATTTCTAGTGAAAAATCAACTTCTCCTAGAGAAAGAATTCATAATAAAACTAATTCTATGAATATGAAAATTGATAAAAATAAAAAGAAAGATATTGTTAATAAATATTTTACTAATAATAATAAAATTGATTTTTCAAAATTATCTAAATTGATTAAAGGTGTAAAATATTCTAAACAATTTCAATCTATTTTTTCATCTAGATCTAAATTAAATGATTGTAAAACTGAAAAAAATCATTAGGATGAATTAAATGTTTTTTTTATATCATTTAATCATAATATTTTAATAATCTTCTAAATATAATTATTGTAAATATGTACTATTTAATTATTTAAATAATAAATTAATTGAAATATGATTTTAAAATAATGAAAATAAATACTTAAAAAATATTTTAATTTAACTAGTTTCAATTTTTTTCAAAAAAAATTTTTTTAATTAATAATATATAATATTTAAAGTAAATAAAATAGAATAAAGTAAAATTCAAAAAAATTTAATATTCTTATTTATTAATAATATATTATATAAAAATAAAATAATTTTTTAAAAACAAACCAAATAAAAAATAAAAAAAATAACAAAACAATGGACGATGAAAAAAAAACCGAAAACGAAAACAAAGAAACTCCAAACGAAGAAAAACAATCAGAACTAAATAAATCAAACGAGGAGAAAAAATCAAACATCCAGGAAGAAAACAAAGAAGATGAAAAAGATACAGAAAAGAATGAAAATGATGAAAAATCTGAAAAAAAATCTCAAAACGATACAAAAAGTGAAAAATCTGAAATTCAAAGTCAAATGTCTCAAAGAACAAAAAATGAAAAAATAATAATAGATGCATCAGAAAATAGAAAAGCATCTCTTCTAATGACAGAAGTAACACAAGCAATTGATGCAAAAGATTTATATTCATATCATGATTTAATAGTACCAGGAGGAAAAAATGCTCATTTATGTTTTTTAAATGATCCAAATGCTAAAAATTTAAGAGTAACTGAAGTAGCTGATCATTATCATTTTTATGATCCAATATCAGTAATTGTATTAATTGGTGCTAATACAAATGAAAAAATAAAATTATTTGCTGGAATTTCAAGAGCAGCTTTAAATTGTCGTGCTATTATACTTGATAGTGGTGTTGAAAGTGGTATTGAGAAATTTTGCCTTAGGAAAAATATAGATTTAATTGGTATTGCTCCAGAAAGTCAAATTGATTATCCTAAAGCAGATAATAATGAATTTAGTGAAAGTTTATTAACTAATGGTCATACTCATTTTATTTTGTTAAGAGGTGATAAAATTAAATGGGGTGATGAAGCTAAGTTTAAAGTAAGTCTTGCTGATAGGTTATCTAGTGGAAGGAAAAATGCTTTTCCTTATAAAGCTAAAGTTGTTGGAATTATCTGTGGAAATTTACCTAATTGTGTTAATGAGTGTAAAATGTTTATGGAGAAACAATGGCCTTTGATTTTAATGGAAAATTCTGAGTTTTGTAAAAAAATTAAGGAAGTTAAAAATTTAGGTGAAGAAAATGATGGGAATTTAAATGGAGAAGATATTGGATTGATTGCAAAATATCAGAAGTTAATGGAAATTGATGATGATAGTGAAAATTTAGCTGCTAGTGTACATATTGCATTAACTTTGTCGTTCTAGAATATAAGGTTTTTTTTCTTTTTTTTTTTTTTTGGTTTTTAATATTTTTTTTATTTTTGGAAAAAAATAAATATATAATTAATTCAAATTTGCTTTTTTTTTTATTTTTTTTTGGTTATAGAATAGAGAAAAAAGTTATTTAATTTTGATAATTTGATTTTTTAATTTATTAAAAAATATATTTTCAATATCCATTTATTAAAAATATAAGTTTTTATATATATAATAATATATAAAAATAATGATTTATACTATTAAGTCTTTATAACTAAAAATACAAAAATCATTATTTAAAATTTGCTTACTTTTGTTCCTATAAAAATTGTGTGAAAAATTAGTTTGATTTAAAGAACTTTCAGGATATTTAGAAAAAAGATTAATTTTCCTATTAACACTTTTAATTTTGAATATTTTATTATTTTTATTATTTTTATAATTAAAAATAAAAGAATTCTCATTTAACATTTGTTTTTTTTTATTTATAATTTCATTAATTAAAAAACGTGTACTAAAAATTTTGGGATAAATTTCATTGATAGTATTTATAATAAAATCAGTTTTTTTCAAAGAATCATAAATTATTTTCCCATAAGAATTTACAAATGGTACAAGATTAACTTGACTTCTTATATCATCACAAATTTCTCCATTTGCATTTTTATTTTTTAAATTTCTTGTTTTCATTCTATCAAAAAGAATTTCATTTATCATTTTTTCATCTTTTTTATCTAATTTATTTTTTTTTAATATTGAACTATCTGATTTTGATTTTACTAATTTTAAATTAGTGAGATTATTTTTTGGAGTTTTAGAATAAATTTTATTTGTTAATTCATTTATAAATGAAACTTTTTGACTTTCTGGAATTTCCCATGTTCTTTCAATAAATTGATTTGAATTATTATTTGATATTTTTTTATCTATAATTTGATTATTTAAATTATAACTTGATATTTTTTGATTTCGATAAATATTTGAACTTGATATTGTTTTTGATAATAAAAGTGGATTATTTATATTTGATGATTTAAATGATACATTATTTATAAAAAGTTTAGAAATATTATTTTCATAATTTAGATTTTTCGGACTTTTAAAATATACTAATGGACTTTCTTTTTTAATAATTTTAGGAGAAAATAATCTTAAATTTGGATTATGTTCAAAAGAATTATTTCTATTTTCACTTTGATAATTGCTTAGAAATATATTTTTTAATTTTTCTATTGAATATCTTTTTTTAATTTTCATTTTGCAATTATTTTTTATTTTATTTTAATATGTAGGATTGATAATTTAAATAAAAATGAAAAATTCAAATAATAATTTTTTAAAAAATAAAAAAAAAAGGGATTGTCTTTTTTCTTCATTTGGATGTGATGCAAATATAATGTCAGATAATGATTATTATAATCATGAATTTGAATATCATAATATACATATGTCCTTATTAATTAATAAAATGAAAGAAATAATTGAAGAAAATAAAGAAATAAGAAAAGAGAATCATAGAATAGAAAAAATTATTTCTAATTTACAAGCATTTCATTCATATCCTATTAAAATAAAAAATAAATCAAAATATTTAAATAATGATGATAATGGAAAAAATATTAATAAAAGAAATAATCAACATAATTTAATAAAAAAATTTAAAAAGAAAAAGGAAGATAATATTGAAAAAGAATCAAGAAATGAAAAGTTTTTTGAAAAAGATAAAAATAATCAAAATTATAACAATAATAATAGAAATGATTATAATAATTATAATAAAAATGATAAAATTAATAAGAAAGAAAATGAAGAGATTATTATACTTAGTTCTGATAAAGAAAGTGATAATGATAATAATTTTTCAAAATCATAAAAATAATAAGAATGATTAATATTAGAATATTAAAATAATTTTCAAATTATTAATAATAAAATAATAATTAGTTTATTTATTCATTTTTTTTTAAAAAAATATAATTTCTTCACATTGTATTTAAAATTATTTAAATTTTTAAAATTATTTATAAAAAAAATTGAAATACAAAAAAACGATTATAAATAAAAAAAAAATAAATAAAATAAAATGAACAAATCATTTTTCCTAATCTTCTCATATTTAATAATATTAACAACATCAAATAAATTTCCAAAACATATAGGTCACTTAAGTCTATCAAACACACGTGAAAGAAGAAAAAACAATGAAAGAAATTCAACAAATATGATTAATATGGTTGATAGATTACAAAAAGAAATAAAAGAAAAAGTTGATGATGCAATAGTAAAAATTTTTGATAATCTAGAAGAAACAATTACAAATGCAAAAAATGATATTCAAGATACAAATACAGTTTTTTCTGAAAAAGTTAATGATGAATTATATGATAAATCTGGTTATTCAATTGATTTAATGAGTAATTTAACTGATACTTTAGAAGATTTATCAGTCGCTGATGCTGATAGAGAAGATTATCTTGAAGCTGTTCAAGATGCTGAAGAAAATGCTAAAAAATTAGAAAAAGAAAATAAAAAAAAAAATAAAGAATCAAAAAAGAAAAGTAAAAAATAAATATAATTAAATAAAATAAGGGACTTTTTTAATAAGATAAATACATTTTATTTTATTTTTTTATTTTTTTCTTTTTTTATAAATGGAAATTTAATAATTTACTTTTTTTATTAATTATAATAAGATAAAAATATTTAAAAAAAAAGATTAAATATTTCCAATAAAATATATCATTAATATTTTAATTTCTTTAAAAAGAAAATTAATTATATAACTTATACTAAATTAGAAGCAATAGTAGAATAAATATGACCACCTTTCCTTCTGAAAATATCAATTTCTTTCTTCAAAGCATCCATTTGTTGTTTTAACAATTTTAAAATTTCCTTTAATTTAATTTTCTTTTCTTTCAAATCATACATAACAAACTTTTTACTATTTTTCTTAGTAATTTCACTATTTTTCTCTTCTAATTTTTTATCATTTGCTTGTTTTTCTTGTAATTTAATCATAATATTTTTCAATTCTTCAGTATTATGATTAGTTTCAGTTCTTAAAATCTTTTTAGCTTCTTCAATTTTTTGTTTATAAGCATCAATTTTTCTATCACTTTCCATTTTCAATTTTTTATATTCATTATCATATCTATCATAAGTAGTTTTTTTACTTGCAGTTAATAAGAAATCAAAATCAATTTCTAAACCAAATTTTAATATTTGTTCATTTTTAAATACAGTTTCACTATCTCTAAATGATTTTTCTAAATTTTTCTTTTCTTTTAATTTATTTTCAAAATCAGTTGTAAATTGTTTTTCTTCTAAATCATAATCATTATTAGTTTGTTCAATAGACTCTAAATCAGTTTTTAATTTATTTAATTTAGCTTGAGTAATATAAATTGCTTTACCTAATTCTAAAAGTGTTCTTCCATCAGTTGGATCAATTTTTCTAAATTGATCTAAATTAATTGGAAGAGATAATTCAATTTGATTTATATATTGTTCTTTTTGTTTTTCATTTTGTCTAATTTTATCAATTAATTTATATCTTTTTTCATCAAGAGCTTCTTTAGTTTTAATATCAGTATTCATTTTTCTTTTATTATCTTCAATTTTATTTGTATATCTTTGAATTTCTACATCAAAGTATTCACAACCATTTTTTAATTGATAAATTTCATGTTTCATTTGATTTGTTATTGATTTAGGCATATTTAATTCTTCTTCTTGATCAAATTTATCTTCTCCATTTGCATCTTTTGAAGGTTCTTTTTTTCTTTGATGGAAAATTTTAATTAATTGTTCTCTATTTTCTCTTTCATTTTCTATTAATTTTTCAAAAGCTAATTCTTTTTCGTGTTTTTTTTCTTCTTGTTTTTTAAGTTCTCTTTTATTTTCTTCCATATAACCATAATTTCTTTTTAAATTTTCTAAATTTGCTGTATATTCATCAAACATTTTTATTAATTTATCACAGAATTTTTTATCTTCATTATCAAATGCTCTTAATTTATTTAATTCTTTATGTTTAAGTAATAATTCATATTCTCCTAATTTTTGATAAAATGAAACATTACATTTTTCATTTTTTAAATCTTCTAATTCTGTATCAAAATCATCAATAAGAGAATTTATTTCATTTAATAATTGAGTTTTTTTATATCCATAAATACATTGATTTAATTTAGTATATTCATTTTGTAAATTTGATTTATGTTCTTGTTTATTACTTCTTTCTTTTACAACAAAATTTAATTCATCTTCATCATCATCTTCTTTTTTTATATTTTCTACTTCTTTATTATCTTTATTATCTTTATTTTCTTTGTTTTCTTTTTCTTTATTTTCTTCATTTTCTTTTTGGAAAATTGCTTTTATTTCATCATCTTTTTCAACTCTTTTAATCATATATTCATCAATTTCATTATCTGGTATTTTTTTTAAATCTTGTATATTATCTTTATTTTCAAAATTTTCCCAATCATATTTTTCCTCAATACCTAAAATTGAATTATATTCTTCAATTTGTTTAGAATAATTTTTTAATCTTTCTAAAATATCTAATTTTTTATTTTTCAAATCAAGTATTTTATTATTAAAATTTTGTCTTTCAAAATAAACAATTTTTAAATATTCATAAATTTTCTTTTTTTGTCTTTGAGTAGTTAACATAGTTTTTTCATTATAACCTCTATCATATTTCATTTTTAAATTATAAATTTCAGGACATTTTCCAAATCTTCCAATTTTATCATCAAGAACCATTTTAGTAGAAGCATATTTTCTACTTTTTTTATTTCTCATTCGATCTTCTCTTTCTTGAATTTTTTTCTTCAAATCAATTTTTTGTTCTAATAAATCACGAATTAATTTAACATCTCCTTTAGTATCTTCAATTTCAGGTTCAATTTCAATTTGTTTAGCACCTTTTTTAGACTCTTGACTTTGAAGTCTTTGTTCAGCTTTTTCTATTAAATCTACAAATTTTTTTCTTTCTGTTTCTTCATTATATGGATTAGTATCAATTAAAGGTAAATATTTAGGTAATAAAGAATCAAAATCAATTTTTTTTTTAAAATCTTTTAAATCATTTTCATATTTTAATAATTTCTCATCAAATTTTTCTGGAAGTGATGGACAACGTAATGTACTTATATTAATATTTTTTCTAAATGCATAAACTGTTACTTTATTAGTTTCTATTGAACTAAGGAAAAATTGATCTATTTTATTTATCATTACATTAACATTTGCTTTTTCCCATTTGAATTTATTTTCAACATCTTCTAAATTAGCTTCCTTTTCCTTTTGAACAATTTCTAAATATTTTTGATCTATAATTAACTCATCAGGAGTTAATCTAACTTCTTCAGGTAATTTATTATTTTTTTCTTTTAATTTTTCATATTCAGCTCTAATAGAATTTATCTTAGTAAATAACTTTTGTCTTTTCTCATCAGCAATTCTTTCTTTTTCTCTTTCTTGTGCTTGTTGTTTATCATTTTCTAATGAAAGCATAGTACTAGCATCACTATCTTTAACTTCTTCAAATTCTCCTTTTTTCATTTTACTAACAACATCATTAATTCCTTCTTTTTGTAATTCTGGTGCAGTATATTCTTTTTCATTTAATTCTTCTTGAACATCATTTCTTCCTTGAGTAACAGCATCGACGTAATCTTCGAAAGTTTCAGTATCTAAATTATAAACTGAACAAATACCATCATCAAAAGCACAAGCTATGAATTTTTGATCTGAAGATGTTGAAATATCTAAAACTTGATGACGAGGTAAATTTGGATTTATTTGTACATATTTATCTAAAAGTTTCCTTGAACGAATTTGAATATCTCCAATTGCACTTGATAAGAAAATATAATCATTTGATATGTGTTTAAGGAAAAATTCTCCATCTGGAAGTTTCCAAAAATTAACTGGACGAAATTCTGTGTTTGTTTCAGAGAAATTAAATGTACATAAATATAAAAATTCAGCATATGGCTTTTGACTTGTTACTAAAAAGTCTCCTTCTTCATATAAGTTTATATAACGACATGATAATACAGAACCTGGTTCTGGTTCTTCTTTTAATTTACCAGCTTCTTTTAAACGTTGTCTTTTTTTTTCGTCCATTTTTTCTATTTGATTTTCAGCTTGTTTTATTTTAAATTCTTTTTTTTGATATTCTGTTAATATGAAAGTTTTGGTTTTATCAAATTGAAGTGGGATTTCTATTTCTTCTAAGGTACCATTATTATATCCTACTAATAATTTTTTTGAATCTAAATGCCAGTCAATATCTACTATTAATTTATTTTCTATTATTATTTGACACCATGGGATTATTTTATCGAATTTTTCAACAATGAAAAAGAATAATTCTTTATTTGTACATGTACATAAATATGAGCAATCAGGTGAAAATTTAATTTTTAAAATATTTTTTTCATGAGGTCTTGATTGATAAATTAAATTTAATTTCTTTTCAGTAGGATTAATAGAAAATATCTTAAAGGCACCATTATTATATCCAACAGCAGAAATAAAAGGATCATCTAAACTATCTCTTTTAGGAATATCACAAGCACAAGGTTTTAAATTATCTTTAACACTTGGATCTTCCAATAAGCATTTCTCAGGATAACTTTTCATATTACTAGAATATGAAGCAATATCAATTTTTCTATCAGAACCTTGAGCTATAATAGCAGGATGTTCAGGTATTAAAGAAACACTAATAATAGGACCAGAATTAAAAGAAGTAATAATTTCACATGGGAATTCATTACTATCATTAGGAGTTACTTTAATTAAGAAACCTTTACCATCTTGAACAAGCCAAAATCCTTCTCTTCTAACTAATCCTACTACCATAATTGGTTCTTTAGTTTCAGGATTAATTAATTGTACACTTCTTAAAGGAGTTATTTCACCATTTGAATTATCATCAAGAATAACATTTTCAATATCTAAATATTTCCACCATTTAACAAAACCATCATGTCCAGCACTCATAATTTTCCTATCTTCAACATTATCAGCTAATTCCCATGACATATGTTCAACTAAACCAACATGACATTTTTTACCTTCAGGTTCCATTAAATTAGCTTTAACAAATATACCTTCCCATAATAAGAAAGTACCATGTTCAGTACCACATAAAACTTTACCATCTGGAAATTCTACAAAAGCTGAAATATCAGATAAATCAAGTTGACCAAATTTACCAATTTCACCTTGTAATTTAAGTCCAGTAAATGTTTTGGCCATTTCCCAAAATTTAATATGACCCATACCACTTGTAATTAATTTCCCTTCAAAATTATCACTAAAACTAACACGATAAACTTCCTGTGAAAAAGCTTTTGCTTTTAAAATAATATTTTCACTTTTCCAATTCCAAATAACTAAATTATAATCAGGTTCTCCTCCTACACTAGCAATTAATTCACCTTTATTAAAAAAACTTAATGCACTATAAGCAGCTTCAGTACCTTTCCTTAAAATTCTATATAATTTAGCTGCTCCATCATTATAAGAATAAATGTATAAATTAGGGAAATTACCACATTCTCCAACAGCGAAATAAGGTTCAGTTGGATGAATTGTTACAGCTCCGATTCCACCAACTTCAGTTGAAAAGTAAATTTTCCTTTCTTTTGTTTTTATATTAAAAATTTGGAAAGTATTAGCAATTGCCATTAAAATTTCATCATCATTTAAAAAGAAAAAATTATATCTTTTATGAGCATCTTGACCTAAAATTTCATATTCTTGACATAATTTATTTGGTAAATCTGCGTCATGAATAATTTTCTCTTTGTAATTAGGAGGATATTCAAATTCAGGAGTTTTAGGTGCTAAATAGTCAATTTCTTCTTCTGACTCTTCTTCTTGAGGTTTTGCTTCTCCTTCTTTTCCTTCTTCTACTTTACCTTCTTCTACTTTACCTTCTTCAACTTTTCCTTCTTCTATTTTACCTTCTTCTACTTTACCTTCTTCAGCTTTTCCTTCTTCTACTTTACCTTCTTCAGGTTGTGGTTCTTCAACCTTTCCTTCTTCAGGCTGTGGTTCTTCTACTTTTCCTTCTTCAGGTTGAGGCTCTTCTACTTTTCCTTCTTCAGGTTGAGGCTCTTCTACTTTTTCTTCTTCAGGTTGAGGCTCTTCTACTTTTCCTTCTTCAGGTTGAGGCTCTTCAACCTTTCCTTCTTCAGGTTGAGGCTCTTCAACCTTTCCTTCTTCAGGTTGTGGTTCTTCTACATTTCCTATATTTTCTTCATCAGTTGCCATTTTATTAATTAGATTTATATATTTTATTATATATTTTATTTTTTAATTTTTTTTGAATATATTTAGGTTCATTTTTATAATTTTTATAAAATTCTTTTATAATGAAATATTTAAATTTTGGTTTTTTTTTTAGTTAATCATTAATACAAAAAAATTATATAAAAAATGAATTTAAATTAATTGGATTAAATGGAAAGAAATATAAAAAAGGAATCTTTAATGAAATTAATTTTTCAATTTAGGAAATTATTTCCAACTAATAATATTTTTTATATTGTGTTTTTTTTCTTTAAATTTTATGGAATAATTTTAAGTACTCATAATTTAAAAGGTTTTGAAAATAAATCAATAGGAATAACATCAGTATCAAATATTTTATCAAGGCTTTTATTTTTTAATACAAATTTTAGATTAATAAATAAATTTTATTCTGAATTCTGTTTAATTATATTTTTATTATTATGTCTTTTTTTAATTGGAATAGCAATAGATTTTTATTTTATTTTAAAGATATATAAAAATGTTGATAATGAAGTTAAATTAAAAATAAAAAAAGTAGCCAAATTTTATAAAGGAGATACTATTCGATATTTTAGATTTGTCTTATTTTATTTTATGTTAATTATTTTAATTTTAGGTCAACATATTATATTTTATTTATCTGCTGGAATTTTTATTCCAATATTAAAATCAAATATAAAATTAAATTCAAAAAATTATTCTTTGGAAATAAATTCAAAATATATAAATAATTTTTTTGAAAATAAAATAATCCCATTACCAATTTTATCTATTATTAATATTGTCAGTTGTATAATAATTTATATTATTTGTTTTATTTTTATTAAATTAAATGATTCAAGAGCTCTATATTCAAATTATGGGAAATGCTTATATCAAAATAATGGAATTATTATAATTACTTTTTTATCATTTTTATTTCTTCCTTTAATTAGTATTGAGAATTTATTTAATAATGATTTAAAAAAAAAATTTAGATTTATTTTAAATATTTGTGCTATATCAAATTGTTCTATTTTTATTTTAATGAATATTAAAAAATTTAATTTTAATAAAACATTTGTTAATAATTTTAATATGATGATTATTATTTGGTGTTGGACAAGTGGTGTAATTGAATTAATTATTTATTATTTTATAAAAACTCCTACAAATCAAATTTTTTCAACTATTAAATTTCTACTTGAATTTTTTAATTCAATTTCATGTTTTTTATTCATACAGCATATTAATACAAAACATTTTGAAAAAAAATTAACTAAACATTTATTTCAAATAAATGGAAAAAAAATATCAATTGGTGAAATATTTATATATATTCATTATCTTGAAAAATATTTTAAAAATGATAAAAACAGTTTTTATAATTTATTTTTATTAATTTATAATCATAAAAAAAAATGCAGTAATAAAAAATGTCCTTGTAATTTAATTAAATTATATAATTATGATAAAATAAATATTTATCAAGATTTAGAAGGTAATCAACAAAAAATGTGTTTTGGAATTAATTCTTTTCATAAATCAATTACAAAAGATTATTTAGTTATTATTGGAGAACAAGAAATTATAAATAAAATTTATCAATTATCAAAAAATAAAAATAATAAATATCTTAATACTTATTGTTTATATCATGTTTATTATCTTTATTATTTTAAAAAAAATTTAAATCTTGCTCTTTATTTTGCAGGAAAATATTTTGATAGTCAAATGGATTTTAAATTTACTACTTTATATTATTTTTATGAAATTAAAAAACAAATTGTTAAAGAAATTCATTTTAAAAATGGTTATAAAGATATATATGAAGAGAAAACTCATATGTATGAAATTAAAAATTTTTACAATTTTATTCTTTTGTTAATGATTATTAAAGAAATTTTATATGAATCATGTTTTTACTTACAAAAAATTTTTAAATTCCAAAAAAATTTAAATCGTCAAAATAAATTAAATAAATTCACATATGAATTTTTTTTAGATTTTTTAAAATCATGTGATAAAATAAACGACTTTAATGTAAAATTAGAAAATTTATTATCAAAACATTATTATAACAACAACAAAGAATCAATTTCAAATAAAGAAATATCATATTTATTATCAAACTATTATTTTTTAGTATTTCATAAAATTCCTAATGAAGTATCAAATTATTTTATAAATGTAATTAATTACACTTATATAGAAAATGATATTGAATTTGATTTTGAACAATTTTATTATAAATACCCTTTAATAATAGGATTATCAATGAAAGATAATTTTGAAATTATATATATAAATTCAATTTTACTTGATTTTTTATCATATACAAAAGAACAAATAATAGGAAAAGATTTACATGTATTAATTCCTTCACAAATTGCACAAGCACATAAATATTATTTTAAACAATTTTTATTTATTCCTAATGGAGATATTAAAAGAAATAATTCTTTTCTTTTAAATAATGAACGATATATTATTAATTGTTCATATCATTGTAAATTATTTCCTAATTTTAAAAGTGAGTTTTATATTATTACAAATATTGATATTATAGAACCTGATCAAAAAGATAGAATGATTTATTCATTAATGTTAGATCAAAATTTTAATTATATTACAATATCAAAAAATTTTGAAGAACAATTTTTTTTCAGTTTAAAAATGCTTCAACAAATCAAGATTAATTTTTGTGATTTTTTTGGTTTAAATTCAAATAAAATAAAAAAAATAATATCACAAAAAAAAAAAAATTTAAATTATCGAAGTAAAAAATATTCATATGAAATATTAAAAGAATTAAATAATGCAACAACAATATTTTCAAATATTCCTCAAGAAAAAATGTTTAAATATCGTAAAATACATAATTCAATATCAAATTTAAATTCATTTTCAATAAAATATGAAGATGAAATAAAGAAAAATAATATTTATAATGGAATAATATTTTTAGATAAACATTTCGATGAAATTGGATTAGATATTGAATGGTATAATAGAATAAAATGTTTAGCTGAAAGATTAAAAATTCCATATATTAATAATTCAATTGAGCCTAAACTTCCAAATGCTATATTAGATGAAAATGAAGAAGTTGTACTTCATACAAAATATTATTATAAAATAATTGGGAATTATTCTTATTATTTGTTACAAATTACAGAAATTTCAAATACAAATAAATTATTAGAAGAAACTGCTTTAATTAAAAGAAAATTAACTTTTATTACTACTATTATTGAAGGAAGAAAAAGTTTTTTAAAAATGCAAATTAAAAAAAGAAATTTAGGAAGTATTTTAGATACTATTTCACCTCAAATGAGTATGGATATGACATTAAATATTACACATTCAAATTCAAAAACTCCTTTAACTAAACAATCAAGTATTTTTAATAAATTAAGTAAATTTAATAATGAAATATCTAATCATGATGTTCCTTCTACTTTAAGTGGTAATATATCATTTATTCCTAATAATACAAATGATTTTATTAAAAAAAAAAAAACAAAAAAGAAAAAAAACAATTATAAAAAAGAAAATGATGTTGTTGATATTATTACAGGTGAAAAAATGGAACTTTTACTACAGAAATATGAAAATGATTATAATATTTTTTATAAATGTTTATATTGTTTATTTTTCCTTTTATTAATTTGTGAATTTTTAGTAATATATTTCAGAAAAATTATGAATAATATAGGGAAAAAATATATTATAAATAATTTATATTTTTCTCAATTAAAAATTAATGTTTATTCTAATTCTTTAAATATACTTTATTTTTGTAATGAAATAACTAATGATACTTTTATAAAAGAATTAACTTCTCTTATTTTATATAGTAAAGTAAATTCAATTTTAGTTCATTATTCAAAATATATGGAAAATTTAAAAGAATTAAGTAAATATTCTGAAATGAATAAATATTTTACAAAATTATATGAAGATTTAATATTTTATATAATTGAAGAAGATTGGAAAATAAAAACTAGAAAATCAAATATTATTGAAGAGATTAATATTTTCCAATTTACAATAAATACACTTACTTCAAATGAAATATATTATTATGAAATGGAATGTAGATTAAATAAAATGTTTTTTAATGAAAACTTTTTGAATAATATATATAGAGAAGAATTCCATAAAAATGAAGGAGGACCAACAAATGAAGAACAATTATTATTTTATGTTTTATATAATGTAATTCAAAATTATAAACCAAAATTTGAAGAATTAACAAATGAAATGATTAAATTATTAATTGGTTTCATAAATTCATATACATACTATTTTGTAATTTTATTAAATTTATTTTTAATTTTTTTAATGATACCAATAATAATATTTTATGTAAAAATGTATCTAATAGATAAAAATGAAATTAAAATAATTTTATCTCATTTATATATAATTGAGTCAAATCATTTTTTTTTTGAAAAACAAATTCAATTTTTTAGAGAATTAATAAATGATTTTACTGATACTCAAGTTGAATTATTTGAAAATGCAAAAAAAGGAAGATTTAAAGAGCCAACACCAATTAAAAAATTATCCAATAAAAATTTGAATATGAATCAAAATGAAATTTCATCTTTTTCAATAGAATCACCTCAAACAAATTTTAGTAGAAAACCATTAAAACAAATAAACTACAACAAATAGATTTTTCTTCTCAATCATCAAAAATAAAAAAACCAAATTTAATGCCAAAAAGTTTAATGATAGGATTAATAATAATATTAATTTTTATATTTCTTTTAATATTAATATTAATAATAAATATAATAACATCAATAAAAGCAAGAAAAAATTTTATTTATTCAATAATATTATCATTAAATTATATGGAAAGATTACCTAAAGCAATTGAATTAATGTTATATACACATTTAAGTATTATTGTAGGTAATACTTCAATAATAAGTGGAAAAAGTTTAGATTCATATAAAAGAAATAATAATAAATATTTAAATTATTATAAATATGATTTAGATTATGAAAAAGCAAGTCAAATTCAATTTTTTTCTGATTCTTATTATTCTAATTTATTTTTAGAAAATATTGTTATTAAACAATATATTGATAAATTTATTGCAAAACCTTTAAATTCACTTTCATATATTAAAGAATGGCAAATTAAATTTACTACTAAAAATTATTTTTGTTTATATTCTTCATTAGGAGAAACTATTTTTAAAAATGAAAAATATGATACTATAATAAATTATTTTGAAGATGTAAATTATAATGTTAAAATTTGTAATATTGCAAATGATAATATAAATGAATATGGAATTGAAGTAGAATATGATTTTTTTTATCAAGAAATAACTAATTTATATCAAGATTTTTATTATATGGAAAATAATGATGATATGAAAAATAAAATTTTAAATGATAATGATAAAAATAGAATGATTAGTGATATTCAAATTCCTTTTAGATTTGTTTCTAATTCTTTTGGATATTGGTTTTTAAATGATTTAATAAATTTAATGAATTCAGGTATTAAATTACATGAAAAATATTTTATTATTATTATAGTTATAAGTTTTATTATGATTATTGTTGTTTACATTATACAAAAAGTCAATTATGATATGAAAATGTTAATTTTATTTTTTTCAAAATTATTTTAAATCAAATTTTTAATTTTTTGATGAAGTATATATATATATTTATAAAATATATAAATATTAAAAAGATAT
>JAJJLH010000257.1:0-31012 GCA_023806865.1 Isotricha sp. YL-2021a
CCCAATCCCCAATCCCCAATCCCCAATCCCCAATCCCCAATCCCCATTTAATTATGTTGACTATAATGTTTTAAAATTTAAAATATTTAATATTTTAAATTCCATTTTTAATATATCTTTATATGAATATTCATTATTATTTGGAGTATTTAAAACTTTATCAGTAAATAATTTAATATAATTAAAATTAATCTCTTCAATCTTAGTTCCAAGATATAAAGAACCAATTGCTATTAATTTTAAATTTTTTTCATTTAAATTTTCATTTTTTATTTTTCCAATATATTGATTAAAAACTATTATTGTTCTAAATAAAGTTTGAATTTAAAAATTTAAAATATCACAGAGAAAAATAACTCAATTTATTATTTGAGGAAGAATTTCATTTAAAGAAATTTATTCAATAATATTCTCTGAATTCAATTGATTTTATTTTTTCTTTTTTTGGAGCTTTAAAATATTTGTTAACATTGCCATTTTTTATTTATCTAAATTTTATTTTTATTAACTTAATTGTGTCATAAAAAAGAAATAATACTTTAATTAAATTTTTTTGATTTAATATTTTATAAATTTTAATTATTTAAATTATATATTTTATTAAATTTCAAATATATTAACGGGTATTATTGAGTGCTCGAGCAAACTAATTATTTATTTATAGAATATTAAAAAATAAAACAAATTTATATTACCACATGAAATCAACAAATGAAAATTTTAAACCTGTTAAAATTGAAATAGATGATAATTACATTCAAGAAAAAAGTAATTCCATTTCAAAAATAAAAAATCTAATTAATTCATCATATTTAAAAATTCTATTTTTTAACAAAAATATATATGAAACAATTAATCAAGATAAAATTAAATGTTTAAAACCAATCAATAAATATTTTCATCATATATTATGCTTTATTTTGTTTTTAATTTCAATAACATTTTATTATAAAAGTTTAGAATCATGTGGTACAATTAGTCCAAATCTTTGTTCATTAACTCATAAAAAAGGATGGTATTCAAAATTAATAAGATATGATATTTATTCATCTATATTTTTTGGTACTTTTATTTCAATAATTTTATTTAGATGTAAAGGTTATATTCATTTTTTATATTCAATTCCTATTTTTTTCTATTATTTTAAAAGATATCAAGGCTCTGATGCAGATGATCATGGATTATATAATATAATTGGATTTACTATAACTTTAATTATATATATTCCTTTATCTCTATTTGTATTATATATATTGTATTTTTTATATAAAAAACAAATTAAAAAATTTTTGATTATTTTAATCATTTTTGTGTTATTATTTTATAAAAGTTATAAAGTTGTATATCCTAATACTACTTGTAATCCAAATTGGCCTTATGGATTAAATAATACAAAAATTGATAATAATAATAAATATCCTTGTAAAATTCAAATACCAAAAGTATGTGGTGTCGAAGCATATAATTGGTTAGATGTAACTAGTGTATTTAGACCAAATTGTCAAATAAAATCATTAAGAAAAATAGAAAAGCAAAGATTTTTTGAAACAAATAAAAATTCAAAATTTATAAATAATAAATATAATCATTTTGGCTATCCAATAACTACAAATGATAAATTTAATATAGAAAAAAAACCCATAGATAATAGAAATATGTCAGTAAAATATTTTTATTCTTTAATTCATAATAATACTATCGTAATGGATAAATTTAATGAAATCAATTATCCAAATACAGAATATCCAGAAATTGAATTAACATTTGATGAAAACAATTATGGTAAAATAACTCAAAGAATAAATTATAATGAAACATTATCAAAAGAAAGGAAAAAATTAGCAGAAAATAAAAAAAGTTTATTTAACAATATATTAGTAATCTACGAAGACACAATATCAAGAAAAGAATTTTTAAGAAAATTACCAAAAACCTCAAAATTAATAGAAAAATATATGAAATATTCAAAAAATATAACAGAAAAGCCAATAACCTCATTTCAATTTTTAAAATATCACAACATAGACAAATTTACATTATTAAATTCAGTAGCAATGTTTCATGGTGCATCAAGAACAAAAAATGAAATACGTCAATCATTTATAAAACAATATAAAGAATCAGGATTTATAACAGGACAATCAATAACATGGTGTTCAAGAGAAACATATGATCCAGGAGATTATAGAAAAGGACTTAATAATTATATAGGATATGATCATGAAAATAATGCTTTATTTTGTGATTCAAATTATGGTGAACCTTCATATTCAGTTATACACGGAATAAATAGTATTTTGAAAAGATGTTTGTATGGTAAGGAAGGTTATTTATATGCTATGGAATATGCTGAATTGTTTTGGAATGCTTATAAGGATAATAAAAAGTTTTTTAGGTTAATGTTAATTGAAGCTCATGAATTTACTATGAATTTAGTTATGCATTTAGATAATGATTTATATAATTTTTTATTAAAATTTATTAATAATGGAAATTTTGATGATACTGCTATTGTTTTTGTTAGTGATCATGGGAATAATTTTGGTACTTTTATTAAAATGATGGCACTTGAGGATAGAGTTGTTGAAGGTTTTTTAGGGACTTTTTTTATAATGATGACTAATAAAAAAGAAATTTATGATTCTGGGATTTATGATAATTTAATTCATAATGCACAAACTTTTTTTACACCTTATGATATTTATAATACTTTAGTTCATTTTGCTATTGGAAATTTTGAGGATATTGATACTAAAGGAAATTTGTTTAATTATGACTATAGTATTTATTCTAAAAAAGGAGAGTCTTTACTTAATAATTTGGATTACACAAAGAGAAGTTGTAATATGAGTTCTTTTGGTTTTATAATTGATAAATATCAATGTAAATGTAAATAATGTCTTTTTGTTTTATTTTTGAAATTGTTTTTATTTTTATTTTAATTATATATTTATTTTTAAATTAAATTGAATATTATTTTATTAATATTTTATTTTGAATTTTTTCATATATAAATAAAATAATGAAAGAAATAAAATTAACAGGTAAAAATTTAATTTTATTTTTATAGAAATATTCAATGAAAATGATTTGATAAAATTTCAACAAGATTTATCAGACCCAAGTTCAAGAGCATTTAACATTCATCCAAATGCATTAATAAAAAAAGATAAATTAAAAAAATTATTTTTCAACATAATTCGTAAAAAACTAAATTTCTTAGAAGAAAACTACTTATTAACAATAATAAACTGGTTAGAAAAAGAAACAATAGAAACACAAAATCAAAATAAAAACAATATCTTAAAAAATTATACAGAATTAAAAAACGAAAACGAAGAATATCAAACATTATATAATTTCTTATCAGATTACACAAACATAAAATTAAAACCAGACACAATAGCAGAATACAATTTAGAAAAACTTCAAAATAAACCAATTTCCTTATCAACTCTGAAAAAATTTTCTCAAAATAAATCTCAAAATATAAATTTAATCCCAACAGAACCAGAAAAATACATTTTATTTTCAGAAGAATCAATAAATAAAATCGAAACTCAAGAATTTAATATATTTAAATTAGAAGAAGAAGTAGGTGCTGAAAATACTTTAAGTGTAATATCATGTTATATATTTAATTCAAATAATTTATATTCCTATTTTAATTATAATAAATTTGAAAATTTTTTACAAGCAATAACAAAAGGTTATAATAGAGAAAATCCATATCATACTGATTTACATGCTGCTGATGTTACACAAACTTCAATGTTATATACTAAAAAAGCAAATTTAATAAAATTTTTAAAATTAAATCCTTTAGATATTGCATCTTTATATATTTCTTGTATTGTTCATGATTATAAACATCCAGGTTATACAAATCAATTTTTAATAAATATAAATTCTCCAATTTCAATTAGATCAAATGATACTGATGTTTTAGAAGCATATCATATTAGTCAAACTTTTAAATTAATTATGTCAAATGAGAAATATAATATTTTTTCAGAATTAAATAATGAAAATTATCGTTTAATAAGAAAAAGAATGATTGGATGTGTTCTTGCCACAGATATGATTTTTCATAATAAACAATTTAATTTTGTAAAAGATAATATAACAAATTTTAATATTTCAAAAGGTGAAAATAGAGATAAAATATTAGAAAATGTTAATGAAAAAATTTTTGAAGTTCAACAAGATTTTTTAGAAATTTTAATTCATGCTTGTGATATTAGTAATCCTACTAAACCTTTTAATATTTATTCTTTTTGGGCAGATAAAGTTGTTACTGAATTTTTTAGACAAGGTGATAAAGAAAAAGAATTAGGTTTAAAAGTTTCGATGAATTGTGATAGATTAACTGTTTCTAAGGCACAAAGTCAAATTGGTTTTATGAATTTTATTGTTTTACCTTTTTTTAATTCACTTACTGAAATTTTTCCTGAGTTGATTTTCCTTTCTGATAATGTTAAAAATAATATTGAGGTTTTTAAAAAGATTAAAGAAAAGGAAGATAAGGAGAAAGAAGAGAAAAAATAACTTTTTTGTTTTTTTTTATATGTTTTATTTATATATTTTTTTCTTATTTTTTTTGACTATTTGAATTAATTTTTTTTGTTATTTATAGATTTTAATAATTTTAAATAAGATTTTTATATATTAAATAAATATTATAAATTTATAAAATTTAAAATGTCATTGTTTTAATATATATTCAAGAATCAATATATTAAGTATTACTTTGAATAGATATTACTAAATTAAAATATTTACATTTTTGTTCATTCAAAAAAACTAGAAATATCCTTTAAATATAATTGAAAAAATATTTTCATTTCCAAATTTCCATTTTAATATAATATTGCTTATATAATAATACAATAATATAATAAAAAAAGAAATTGAAAAAAAAATTTTTTTCAAATCGAAATACCCTTTAAATATTAATATTATATTTTTAAAAATATATACTATACACCTTTATTTAAATACTATCTTAAAGTAAATTTGTATACCATAAAAATTCACACTTCTTACTTGTTTAACTAAATATTAATTCATCATCAAAATTTTCATTTGAAAAATCTACGAATTCCTTATTAAGATTCATATACCATTCTGGAATAAGTGGATTTATTTTTTGAAAGTTATAATAAATTTTCGTTTGGTCATTAAAAAATTCTGGAATTTGAAAATCAAATTTAATTTCATTAATTTCTGTAATTGTAAAATTTGTTTCATCTGTTGAATCATTTCTACTAATATAACTTACTTTTCTAGTTAAATAATATTTATCATTAAAATTTTCATTTTGGAATTGATTATTCTCCGATTTCATTTTATATATATATTATTTTAATTTGATTAAATTTATTTAGAATAAGAAATCTTAATTTTTTTAAGTTTTTATGCTTATTTAATTTCAGAAATATTATAAAATTATAATTTTTTATTAAAAGTATTACTATTTTATAGTTTAATAATAAAACAAAATTAAAATATAGATATGACGCCATTATTAATTAATGTTCTTTAACTTAATTAATATAAAACATAATTTTTTATTATAATAAAAATATTAATATAAATAATATATAAATAAAATTAAATTTAAATAAAAATAAAAAACAAATAAAAAATAAACCAATATAAAATAATAACTAAAACCCAAAAATAAAAATTAATTTTTAAAAAATGCAAACCGATTTCACAAATTTGCAACCAGAAAAATATTTTGAACCAATAATCCCAGAAGAAGACAACCCAATAACAATAGATGAAGAAAGTTCAAAAATGTATCAAAGACTAGAATCAATATTTAATTCATTCTACCCAAACAACAGTACACAATTAGCAAAAGAAAAATCAAAAGAAGAAAGAGACAATAAAAGAATAAATGACACTTCATTTGCATATGGTGAAATAGTAAAATAAAATTATATAAAAAAAAATTAATTTTTAAAAAAAATAATTTATAGACATTTAGATCTCTTGCATATATTTATCAATATATAATAAATGAATTTGGAAGTACAATTCGTGATGGAAATTTTTATGATTTAGGATCTGGAATTGGAAAAGGAGTTTTAGGTTTTTCTTTATTAAGACCTTTTAAATCTTGTATTGGAATTGAATATTTAGAAAATTTAATTCAAATAAGTCAAAATATAAAAAAAGATTATGAAAGTAAAATTGATACTATTATTAAAGAAAATCAAGATTTATTTGCAGATTTACAAGAACCAAATTTAGTTGAATTTATTAATGGGGATTTTTTAAAACAAAAATGGACTGATACTTCTATTATGTTAATTGCTTCTACTTGTTTTAGTAATGAAATTATGGATAAAATTGGGAAAAAAGCTAATAAAGAATGTCAAAGTGGTACTATTATTATTTCGTTTACTAAGAGAGTTGGGAATTTAAATAAAGATTGGGAATTAAAAGACGGGTTTAGGAGAGTTATGTCATGGGGAATTGCTTCTATTTATATACATAGAAGGAAATAGATTTTTTTTTTTCTGATTTTTTTTTTTGTTTATTAAAAATTTGTTTTTTATATTTTTATTGAATGATAAAGTTATTATTATATTGTTTAATATTATTTTTTTATTTTTTTTTATTTATTATTTTTTTATATAAAAATGTTTGGTAATAATGGGACTAATCCAAAGAATATTCCTTCATTAACTGGAGAAGAAATATCAATTACTATTATTTATTATACTACTGCTTTACTTATAATTATTATTAGTTTAATATTTATAAATATGAGAATTTAATTTATTATTTGGAAAAATAAAAATAAATTTAATAAGTTTAGTTTTTTCGAATAGTTAAATAAATAATAATTTTTTCTTAGATATTTTAAATTTTTAAATATTTTAAATTTAAAATTTAAATATTTTTAATTACTTAATTAAAAATCTTCATTTTTTTCCTATTTAACTTTTCTAAATTCATTCATTTGACCTGTTAAATTCTTTTGAAGAGAAAAGAAACTATCATCATTATTGGAATATTTTCTATAATTATTAAAATTATATCCATTATTTCCCATATTATAATTATTAAATTGATTCATTCTACCATAATTCATATTATTAAAGAAATTATTATTATTATTATTTCCATTATTGAAATTATTAAAAGTTTGATAATTATTTATCATATTATTATTATTGATTCCATTCTTATTATTAAAGTTATTATTTCCATTCATGAAACTACTATTATTAAAGTTATTATTGCTGTTATTAAAACTAGTATTAAAGTTATTATTAGTGTTAATGAAATTATTATCATTAAAAATATTATTATTATTGAAATTATTATTATTATTGAAATTATTATTATTATTGAAATTATTATTATTATTGATATTATTATTATTATTGAAATTATTATTTGTATTAAAGTTATTATTATTATTGAAATTATTATTATTAAAGTTGTTAAAAGCATAATTCGAATTAATAGGTTCATTAATATCATTATTGTTATATGAAGAATTTAAATTCATACTATTATTTAAATTATTGAAACTATCATTAGTTCCATTATTATAAAAATCAATTAAACTATAAAATTTACCATCTTTACTTTGAATTTGAGGATATCTTTCATCAGATGCTAAATAATTATCTACAAATATCTGACAAAAGTATTTCCCAGGAGGAAAATCAGATGAATTAATATTTAAAACAAATACCTTTCTAATGGGACATAATTCATAATCATAAGTATTAAAAACTTTCATTTTTTTATCTAAAAAAATTTTCAATTGAACTTTTTTAGCATAAAAAGGATAAATAAGAGTATATTTATTTTTCTCTTCATAAATCAATTTAAAAATATATTCTTTAAATTTCTTATTTTTATAAACTCTTTGAATTAAAGATGCACTTTCTTGTCTTTGAATTAAAAATTCTTTAATTAATATTTTATTTCTTGCATTTATTTTTGTTTCATAAGTATATAAAATACTTTTTAATAAATCAGATTGTTCTTTTCTATAATTAATTATTTTTTTAATTAAATGATTTACTTTAAAATCTCTTCTACATTTAAATCTTTTAAATTCTCTTTGAATTTTAATTATATTTTGAAGACATTTTTCAATGATAATTGAATCAATTATTCGAATTACTGAAATTCTTTTTAAAAATGAACGCACGTGTTTTTGAATTAAAGTTACTTGTTTATTATATCCTTCATTTCTAGTACTTATTTCAAATTTTTGAAATCTTTGTAATTCTTTACTTAATTTTAAATCAAATTGAATTACTTGATCTTTATATATTGGTTTACCAGAATTTTTTACTTTTTTTAAATTTTTAATTGCATTTGTCATTGAAACATAATTTTGATTTGATTGCAAAAGAACTTTTTTTTCTTTTTCATTTATTTTTGGTCTATAAGGAGTGAAATAACATATATATTGATATAAAGGATTATTTGGATGAATCATATTTAATGTCTTATAAGAAGAGATTAATGACATTAAATATGAAAAATCCATATGAATCATCTTTTGGATTGCTAAATGTTCGAAGCTTTTGTCTCCTAATTGTTCCATATTTGTTTTGTTATGATTGTTTTTTTTACTATATTAAATATTAATTAATTAAATAAAATAAAGAACATTATTTAAATTAATTTTTTTCAAATAATTTAATAATTTATTATATTAAACTAATAATATATGCCAAAATTAACATTAAACTATTTTTATTATAAAGAAATAAATATTTTGAATATATATTAAATATTATATATCTTACAATTTTTGAAAAAAAATGTTAAAATAATAATTAAATAATTAAATAAAGAAATAATATTAAATATATATATTTAAATAAATAAGTTGATATTATTTAATCCATATATTTTCCTAATATAAAACCTATATTTTATTTCTTATTTACATAAATATTTACAAAAATATTTTATAAAAAATATGAATATAACATGATTTAAAAAAAATATGATGGTAAAACTTTATTAAAATCATATTTTATTATATATTTTTTTCACTTAAATAAATTTACCTAAAATATATAAAAAAAATTTTATATAATTTAATAAATAATAATATAATAAATATTAATGAATGAAAACTCAGATCAATTAGACGCATTACTAGACAAAAAAGAACCATTTGAAATATCAAAAAAAGAAATTTTAGAAATAATATCTCCAGACAACATAGCATCATTAAAATCATATGAAATAATAGATCAAATAGGAGGAATAAAGACTTTATGTGAGAAATTAGAAGTAAATCCAAATAATGGTTTAACAACAGATGATTATTTCAATAGTGATAATCCAAAAAATCAATCAAAATCATATATTCAAAGAAAAACTATTTTTGGTTCATTTGATCCTTCTTTAAATAGTCAAGAATATAAAAGTTTTATAAAATGTTTTTGTGATTTTTTCTCAAGAAAAGTTTTTTTATTTATTGTAATATTAGCAACATTAAGAATGATAATAGATCAAATTTATCTTAATCCAGAAGTTTTTGATTATGCTTCTTTGTATTTAATATTTTTTATTATTGGTTTTTCAACAGCTTTTACTACTTATATAATAGAAAGACTTTTATATAATTTTAAACATAAAATTAAAAAAAATGATGTTAGAGTTTTAAGAAATAAAGAAGAAAAAATTATTAGTAGATCTGAACTTTTAGTTGGTGATATTGTTATTATTACAAGTGGAGATATTACTGTGGTTGATGGGATTATTATTAGAACTGGTGCTTTGAGTATTGAAACTAAAAATGGAAGGTTTAAAAAATTTAAAAATTTAAATTATATTAGTGATGAAAATATTTATAGTTTTCCTATTTTACTACATGGAACTAAAATTATTAAAGGTTATGGATATCTTTTAGTTCTAAATGTTGAATGTTATGAAAATTTAATTAAGAGAAGTAATAAAATTCCTCATAAGGATACTTTAAAAATTAATAATATTGAAAATGTTGATGATAATAATAAATATTCATTAAATGAATCTTTATTATATGAAAATTATACTTTATTAGAAAATAAAGGAAATAAATCTATAGAAACATTTGAAAAAAAAAATAATTCTGAAATTCATTCAACACCTATTCAAAAAAAATTAGAATATATTTATCAAATTACAACATATTGTGGATTTATAATATCATTCATAATAACAATATTTTATGCATATAGTTTATTTAAAAATAAATCATATGATACAATATATACAAATGAAATAAATTTTATGTTTATTTTAATAGATTGTATTTTTTATTTCTTAATTTTACTTTGTTTAATAATTCCAAGTGGAGTTGAATTAAGTTTTTCACTTCCATTAACATTTTCAATATTACAATTACTAAAAGAAAAAACAATAGTTAAAAATGCAAGTGCATATGAATATATGGCAGGATTAGATAATTTATTTACAGATTATTATGGTATATTAACACAAAATAAAATGAAAATAGAAACAATATTCTTAGAAGATTCTCAAGTTGATAAAGAAAATTTATTAGATTTAAAACAATTAGTAAGTAATGAAATGTTTTCTTTTTTCACAGAAAGTATTTCAGTAAATTCAATAGCTTTTTCAGCTCAATTACATAATGAAGTAAGATACTTTGGTAATAATATAGAATGTTGTTTAATAAGATATTTATTTAGTTTAGATGTTAATTATCGTAATTTTAGAAATTCTTTAGTAAGACCAATTATAAGTTCATCACCATATTTATCAGAAAGTAAATTATCATATGCAGTAATTAAAATGGATGATAAATGGGAATATGTAAGATTATATTTGAAAGGTACTCCAGAAACTCTTTTGGATTGTATTACAATGTATATTCAACCAGGACAAGTTTTAGGTGATTTTAATAAGGATTATTATGATAAAATTAAAATGAAAATTGGTGCTATGTATGGTAATTTTACTTATCCTCTTATTTTGTGTTATAGAGATATTCCTATTAATGATTATAATACTTTTATTCAAAAAAATAATAATTTAGTTGCCAATTCTATTTTAGAGAAATTTATGAATAATTTAATTTTTATTGCTTTATTAGGTTTAAAAGATGAAATTAAAGATAATATTGAAAATTCTATTCGTAAAATAAAAAATGCAGGAATTGATATTAAATTAGTTACTTCATTAGGAATAGAAAATTCGAAATTTATAGCAAAAAAAATAGGATTATTAGAAAAAAATGATTTAGACGATGATATAATATTATCTTCAAATAGAAGAAATTCAAAAAAAAACATATTAGAATTCCTATCAGAAGACCAAAAATTCAAACAAGAAACATTTACAGAATCATATTTAAACCTAAACAAAAGAAACTTTGATTTAAACTTCACAGAAGCTGAAGAAAAAAAATTATCAAACATAAACAATTACAATTCTACAAATTTAGACACAGAAATAAATACAAACCTTCCAAAAAAAAAACTAATAACCTCAAAAAATATAATAAATTCAGAAGATTTAAAAAATCATATAGTAATAAATTATAACGAAGAACAAAACACATTTACATTTAATATATTAAATTTAGATTCATTTGTACAATCAATAAATGAAAGTCATGTAATTGCAAATGCATCAGGAAAAGATAAATTTGTTTTGATATCATTATTAAGAGAAAAAAATCAATATATTGCAGTAACTGGAGAAGGAAACTCTGACTCAATTCCTATGAAAGCTTCTCATGTTGCTATTGTTTTAGGAGAAAATTCAAATGATATTTCAAATGAATCAAGTGATATTATTTTACAAGATAATAATTTTAATTCTATTATTACTACTATTGTTTATGGGAGAAATATTTTTGATTGTGTTAGAAAATTTTTACAATTTCAATTAAGTTTTATTTTTTCTTTTGTTATTATGATTATTTTTACTATTTCTCCTATTGTTAATGTACAATTGTATCATAATAAAATTTTGTATTTAAATTTAATTATTGATACTTTTCAAGCTATTGCACTTTCAAGTGGAATTCCACAAGAGAAAATTTTATTAAAAAAATCACCTTCATTATATGCATCTAATCAAAAATTAATATCTAATAATTTATTTATTAAAATTTGTATTCAAAGTATTATTCAATTGATTATTTATTTTATTATTATTGAAATTTCAAATATTAATAAAATTAATACTATTCTTTTTAATACTATTGTTTATGTTTTGGTTTTTAATGCTATTGTTAGTAAATTATATGAGGAAAGTGTTTTTTATCAAATTAAGAATTTTTTTCATCATTATGTATTTATTCTTATTCAAGGGATTATTATTGGAGCACAAATTTTTTTTGTTACTTTTGGTAATAATATTTTGAGAATTGAACAACTTACTTTTATGGAAAATTTTAAATGTATTTTGATTAGTCTTTTAATTTTTCTTGAAATCCCTATGATTAATTATATGAAAGAAAATGGGATTTTGTTTAAAGAAGAATATTTTGATAAAAATAGATTAAATAAAGAATTTTCAGATTTGTCATTTTTTAAAATTAAAATTAGAGATGAAAATACTGAAAATAAATTAGGACCTGAATATGAAAGTTTAATTTCTGCCCCTAAAGATAGAGATATTGATTTAGATGATTTTATTTAAAAAAATTAAAATATTTAATTTTTTAATTGAAATAATATATTTTTCATTTTAATTATTCTATTTAAATTATTTTTATTTTTATAATAGTTGTTTTTTTACATCATCTGTTTCAATAAAAAAATAAATGAAAATTAAAATTTTATTTACAAAAAAAAAAATAAAATAAAATATAATTTCCTTTTTTAAATCATAAAATAACCTCAAAAAAAAAAAGATATAGATTAAAAAATAAAATAAATTTAATTATCCCATTACTTAAAAAATATATCTAAAAAAATATAATATAAAACACAAATAAGAAAGTTATCCATATAAAAAAGAAAAAAAAATAAAAAAAAAATGAATATAGAACAAAAAGAATCACCTAAAATAGAAAACAAAATCTTAAATTTAAACGAAAATAAAAGAGACTCTTCAATAGAAAATAAAAAAGACTCATCAAACTCATCAGAAAAAGAAAAAGAAACCACAGAAAAAGAGAAAAAAACCACAGAAGAAAAAAAACAAGAAGAAGAAGAGCAAAAATTATCAGCAAAACGAAATTTAATGTTTGATCAGAAAAGTATTTCAATAATAAAATTATACTGTCATCTAAGTTACAAATGTGAAATAATTCTAATGATTTTTGGTATAATAGGTTCTTTGGGAAGTGGAATAGCAGGTCCCTTAATGGCATATTTATTTGGTGATCTCATTAATGATTTCTCATCTACTCAAACAGCAGATCAAGTTATTGCTCCTTCAGAAATGGAAACTTTTTTAGATGATTTTATGAAAACTATTGATAAAATGGTTAGAAAATTAATTTTTATTGGTGTTGGTATGTTCTTTGCTTATTTTTTAGCTAATTTCATGTGGCAATATGTTGGTTTGAGACAAATGCATCATTTGAAAGAAAAATATTTTGCTACTATATTGAAACAAGAACAAGGATGGTTTGATGCTAATAATGCTTATGAATTTGCTACAAAGGTACAAGCACAACTTGAACAAATTGAATTAGGTGTTGGAGAGAAATTTGGTTTGATTTTACAAATGATTTCACAATTAATTGGTGGGATTGTTGTTGCTTTTACTACTAGTTGGAAATTAACTCTTGTTATGTTAGCTGTATCTCCTGCTATTATGCTTTGTATTGTTTATATGATGAAAACACTTAAGAAAACTATGATTGGGGCTAGGACTACTTATGAAATTGCAGGAGGTGTTGCTGAGGAAATGTTATATAATATTAAGACTGTTGCTTCTTTTGTTAATTTTGATTTTGAAATTAAGAGATTTGGTGAATTGATTGATAAAGTTCATGGTTATGATAGGGAAAAAGCTTATAAACTTGGGATTAGTATTGCTTTTGTTTTATTTTTTATTAATTTTACTTTCGTTGTTGCTATTTTATATGGTAGGATACTTATTGCTAATCATGAATATAATAGTACTAAAGGAAAGGAATTTTCATCTGGGGATGTTCTTACTGTTATTTTTGCTACTTTAATGGCTATTATGTCTTTTGGTGCTATATCACCTAATATTAAAATTGTACAAGAAGCTACTGTTGCTTCTAGTGATTATTTTACTTTATATGAAAGAGAACCAAAAATAAATCTTGAAAATTCAACATATAAACCAGATAGAAATCAAATTAAAGGTAAAATTGAATTTAAAGATGTTGTTTTTATTTATCCTAGTGATGTTAATGAAAGGAAAATACTTGATGGATTGAATTTAGAATTTGAACCAGGACAAAAAGTTGCTTTAGTTGGTGAAAGTGGATGTGGTAAAAGTACAACTGTTAATTTAATTGAAAGATTATATGAACCTGTTTCAGGAGAAGTTTTAATTGATGGTGAAAATATAAATAAATATGATATTGAATATTTAAGAAATTTAATTGGTTATGTTCAACAAGAACCAGTATTATTTAATAGATCAATAAAAGATAATTTAATATTTGGAAGAGAAGAAGCTATTAAAGAATTAGGCGATATTGATGCTTTAATGAAAGAAGCTTGTGAAGATGCTCATGCTAAAGAATTTATTGAAAAAAATGTTGATAAATATGACTATGTTGTTGGTATTAAAGGAGGTAAATTATCAGGAGGACAAAAACAACGTATTGCTATAGCAAGAGCAATTTTAGCAAAGCCTAAAATTTTAATATTAGATGAAGCAACATCAGCACTTGATAATAAAAGTGAAAAAGAAGTGCAAGCTGCTTTAGATAATATAAGTCAAAAGAATGTAACTACTATTATAATAGCTCATAGATTAAGTACAATTAAAAATGCAGATTTAATTTATGCACTTAAAGATGGTAAAGTATGTGAAAAAGGAACTCATCAAGAATTATTAAATAAAAATGGTTATTATGCTGGTTTAGTAAAATCTCAACTTGCTCAAGATGAATTAGAATCAAAGGAAGAAAATAAAATAACTAGATTACAAAGAAGAAGAAGCTCCTTAAAGAGATTAGCATCAATGAATGTTAGTGAAAGATACTCATCATTAATGTTAGAACCAGAAGAACAATTAAAAGAAATTGAAAATGAACAAAAAGAAGTAAAAGTTGAAAGAGGGAAATTATTTTCATTATTAGGTGATCATAAATGTGATGTTTTTCTTGGAATGCTTGGAGCTTTATTGGCAGGTGGTATAATGCCTATCTCTGGTTTTGTTCTTTCAAAATCTGTAAATGCTCTTTCTCAACTTGATGCAGAAGAAGTTAAAAAAGATGGATTATTCTATTCAATGATGTTTCTTGTTGTTGCAGTTGGTAATGGATTAGCAATTTTTCTTAAAATATGGAAATTTGAAACTATAGGTAGTATAATTACTACAAAAACAAGAAAAAAAGTTATTGAAAAATATCTTCAATTACATTTAGGTTACTTTGATATTGATACTAATTCACCAGGTGCATTACTTACTAAATTATCTATTGATACTACACAATTAAATTCTCTTGTTTTATCTATAGTTGGTGACGTTTTCCAATGTAGTGGTGTTATTATTGTTGGTCTTACAATGGGATTTTATTATGATTATAAAATTACTCTTATTGCTTTGGCATTTTTACCTTTTATTGTCACTGCTCAAGTTATTACTCAAAAAGCTAGAAGAGGTGGTCGTGATATTGATAAGAAAATTGATATTGAAGCTGGTAGTGTTTTATCTGAATGTGTTATTAATACTAAAACAATATTTTCTTTTAATTTCCAACATGCAGCTGTTGATATGTATTTAAATATTTTATCAGAAGGAACAGCTACTTTTGTTAGAGATTCATTTATTAAAGGATTATTCCTTGGTTTAGGAGCATTTGCAATGTATGCAAGTAATGGAACTGTATTTCATTATGCAGGTTATTTCATTAAGAAAGGTTCCTTAGATTTTAATACAATGAATATATGCATGAATGTAGTTTCAATGACAACAAATGGTGTATCACAAGGATTAAATGGAGTAACAGATTATTCAAAAGCAAAAAAAGCTTTTATATCAATATATAACACTCTCGATACAGAAACAGAAATAAATCCATTTGAAAATGCACAAAAAGGAAAAAAATCAGCAAATAATATCCAAGGTAAAATTGAATTAAAAAATGTAACATTTGCCTACCCAACAAAACCAAATCAAAAAATATTAAAAAATTTATCTCTTTTAATAGAAAAGGGTCAATCAGCAGCATTAGTAGGATATTCAGGATGTGGTAAAAGTACAGTAATTCAATTAATAGAAAGATTCTATGATATACAAGAAGGTCAAGTTTTAATAGATGATGTAGACATAAGAGAATACAATTTATTTGAATTAAGAAAAAAAATTGGTTTAGTAAGTCAAGAACCTGTTCTCTTCAAAAGAAGTGTTTATGAAAATATTTTATATGGTAGACTCGATGCTTCAAAAGATGAAGTTTTCGAAGCAGCAAAAAATGCAAAAATTGAAAAATTTTTCAATGATAAGGAAATGGGAACAAAAGAAGATCCAGTTTCAGGAGGAGAAAAACAACGTTTAGCAATAGCTAGAGCATTTTTAAAAAATCCAGTTATTTTATTATTGGATGAAGCTACTAGTGCACTTGATAAAGAAAGTGAAGTTGAAGTACAAAAAAGTATTAATTTATTACAAAAAGATAGAACTTCAATTGCTGTTGCTCATAGATTGAGTACAATTGAAGATTCTGATATTATTTTTGTTTTGGAAGCTGGGAGAGTTGTTGAGAAAGGAACTCATAAAGAATTACTTGCTCTTGGGAATAAGTATGCTACCCTTTATAAATATTCTGAAGGGTGATTTTTTGTTTTTTTTTTTTTGATATTGGCATCTTATAATTTTTATCAGATATTATTTGTTATATATTTATGATAGATTATTTTTTAATTTTTATTTTATTTTAAATTAGAATATTTTAAAATTTTTTTTTCTTTTTTTTGATTTATATAAGTTTTTTTTTTTGTTGTTTTTTTATTAAAAAAATAAATCAATAAATTAATATAATGTCATTAGATGAAAAAATTGCAAAAAAATTTTTTGGTGGGAAAAAAGAAAAAATTGATAAAGTCGATAAAAAACAATTAAGATTAGATACAGTTTATAAAACGCCAAATGATTTAATATTAAATGATAATAATTTTCAAGAAAAATTAAGATTAGATGATATAAAAAATTTAATAATTGATCAACATCCAAATTATGCATTAAAAGAACAAATACCTTTGGATAATGATGAAGAATCAACATTATTTTCAAAAAAAGAAACAATTATTCTTAAATCAATAATTGCCTTTAATAAAGATAATAATAAACCAAATATTAAATATTTTCAAAAAAGAGAATTAAATTATAGTAAAAATAATAATGAATCAAATATTCAAATTGAAATTTATACAAATATAAATTTAATTATTGTAAAAACATTTAATAATAATATGAATGAATCAGATTATAATAAATTAAATGAATTAAAAGAAAGATTTACAAATTTAGAAATATTCGTTTTTAAAAGTTTAATAACTTCAATAATGAATTTTATTTTAGATTGGGCAAATAATATTGCACATTTAAATTCATTATTAGATAATGAAAATAATGATTCTAATAATTCAGAAGTTTTTTTAATAATATTTAATAAATATAATGAAATGAAAAAAATTTGTCAAAATATAGAAAAAGATTTTAATTTAATATTTGATAAAATAAAAAAAGAAGTTGATATTGATTTTACCTTAATAGAATTATTCACAGATTTATTTTGGGATTTCATATTTAAAATACAACAAATTAATTGTATATTCAGTGAAGTTTATATAAAAGATAATATAGATAAAAAAATAAAAAATATAATAGATGAAATAATAAATTTACTATTCTCAATAAAAATTCCATTAAAAAAAAAAATTGGAGAATTATTAAATATTTCATGGATATTAAGAGAAGAAATTTTTTTATCATCATATATAATAAAATTAAAAAGTAAAATTTTTGATTTTCATAATTTAAATTCTTCATTAAAGCCTATAATAAGATTTCCTTTACTTTCATCTAAGATTTATAATGGAATTAAGGCATCAGAACCTATAATATATGATAATAAAGAAGAAAATGAAAAAAAAATTGATGATAAGTTAATTAATGGAAAAAATGAGGAAATTAAAAATGTTAATTATAAAAATGAAGATGATAAAAAAGTAAATGAAAATATTATTAAAGATAATAATATTCAAGATAATAATATTGATAAAATTTCTACTAAAGATGAAGAAATTCAAACTAATATAAATGAAAATAATGATGAAAATTTTACTGATAACAATGGAAAAAAAATTTCTATTGATGAATTATTAGTTTCTATTATGAATGTTCATGAAACTGATAATAATAATAAATCAAAGAAAAAAAATAAAAAAAAGAAAAAGAAAAAAAATAATGGTATTATTATTCAAAATGAAGAAATATTATCTGATAATAATGATCCAGTTGTTGATAAATTTAAATCTGAATTAAATTCATATAATACAAAATCAGATCATAAAATTAGACCTAAATTATCATCACAATGGATTGATTCAATCAAATTAAATTATTAATAATATTTTTTTTTTGAATATTTATTTATTAATTCATTTTTTTAAAAAAATATTATTTTTATTAAAATTACATTTTTAAATAATTAAAAAAACAACTAATATTATAAAATTAAATAAATAATACAATATTCATTTCCAAATTTTAATATTTCCATCCCATGAAGAAGTAAGTAATATAAAAGGAAAATCATTTTCATAATCTAAAAATTGATTTAATTCCATATATTGAATATCAGTAATAATATTTTTATGTGAAGCTTCAACAATTCTTTTAATATAATTAAATTTTCCATTTTTACAATTAATAATATTTAGATTATTAAAAAATTGATATTCTCCATAATAATTATATTCAGGATTATTATTAAAAGAATCACCGTAATATTCATTTGATTGAATTAAAAGTAAACTTTTATTAAAATAACTTTGACTATAATAACAATTGACTAAATTATTTGGAGCATTTATAATATATGATTTTTTTTCTTTTAAAATACTTTTTGAAATATCCCAATAACGAATTATATGATCATTACAAACACTTATTATGAAATTTGTATTATAATAATTATTTAATGATTCATATGAAGGAGAAAATATTTTTTGAATATTTGAATTATAATCATATAGTGATTTTATATTATCAAATCTATTATCTATATTTTCTTTATTAAAGTAATCTAATAAACTATTTGCTTGAATAAATCTATTTTTTTTTAATATAGAGTTGTAATAATAAAATTTATTTTCTGAATCAATTTCTATATCATTTGATAATTTTTCAAAATAATATTTTCCTAAATTTAAAAGTGAATTATCTTCAAAAAGACTTTTTGTCAAAATAGGATAATCAATTTCATTTCTATCATCAATTAAATTTTTAGAAACACTCATTATAATTTCAATATTCAAATTATTAAAATTGATTAATTTAATATCATGATTTTCATTTCCAAAATTAATAATATAATAATTATTATTGTTTATATCAAGAATTGAATTAATATTAGGCTTAAAATTTCTAATTCCTAAAATTGGTTTTTTATTATCAAATTCATAAATATGAGTAATTGAATTTAATTTAAGTGAAAGATTCAAAATTAATCCAATTGAAGTTCCAAATAAAAATTCATTTTCATCATTTGAATTTTGACAACTGCAAAAAATAAATCCTTTTTCTAAAGGAATTTTATATATTAAATTACATTTTTTATTTTTTAAATCAAATAAATGAATTCTCAATTTTGTATCAGTAAATAAAAAATTAATTTGTGTTAAATTTAATTTTGTTATTTGACATAAAGTAATATATTCATTTTCTTCAATTGAATATATTTTTTCACTTGTTTTTTTTTTAAATTCAAATAAAATTAAAGAATTATTTGAAGCAAATATTATATCTTTTCCAATTTTTAATATTGTAGAATTAAATTTAATTGAATATTCATTATTTGATAAATTTAAACAATTTTTAATATATAAATCATCAAATCTAATTTCAATTTCTCTTAAAGTTATTTCTCCTTTATTATCAATTGATAAAAATTTAGTATTATCAAAAGGAATTATTTTTTCAATTGGATTAGTTGATTTATTATATATTGTTGTTAATAATTGACCTTGTGGTCTCCAATTTTGAAAATTTTTATGTTTTGTTTTTTGAATAAATAATTCTTCTTCTTTAATTTCTGAAGTATTATCTTTATTAAAATATTCTTGTGTAAATCCTGAAAATGGTATATTCAAAACTTTTAATAAATAAAAAATTTTAAAATAAAACCAATACAAAATATTATAAAATTCATCAAATCCATTAAAAGTTATTTCTTTATTTGAATGATATTTTTTTAATATTAATTGCCTTGAATCTGTAATAGGATAAAATAAAGTTAATAAATCTGCTTCAGTAGTACTTTTTGTTTTTAATTTTAAAAAATTATTTATAAACTCAAAAAAAGAATAAATTTGTTGTTTTTCTATTATAATAGGTTTTTTTGTTTCAATGACTTCATTTATAATTGGAAAAAAATTTATATTTCTCCCTTGTAAAATCTCAATCATTTCATTTAAATTATTCATGTATTCATCAGTTTCTTTTATATTTAATTTTGAATAATTATATTCCTCTCCAATTTGAAATAAAATTCTTGATAAACTTTTCTTATGATATTTTTCTATTACGTCTTCATTTATATTAAATATACTTTCTTTAAAACATAGAATTTTATCATAATAGTTTATTAAATTATTTATTTTATTTTTTTTAATTAGTATTTTTGCAAATATTAAAACTTTTTTTCTAATTAAAATATTAGGATGTGAAATAAATGAAAAATAAGTTTCTAATGCATCAATTAAATTTTGAATTCCAATAAAATCTTTTTCAAGTAAATTATTTATTAAATTAAATAGTTCTACAATTTTTATTTCATCATTATCATTAAATATTAATTCAAGACAAGGAAGAAAAATATTTTCAAAATCCTTTTTTGAAAAAGATGTCATTAAAGATAAATTTTTTAATATTGCAGTTTGAATTTTTGATTTTCTTGAATTAATATAAGATAAAGTTTGTCTTTTAAATTCATTTAATTCTTCTCCATTATATAATTTTAAAATTTTAGGTAAATTATTAAATATTTCAACAAGAACTTCTTCTTCTAAATTTGCTCTTAAAATTGCTCTAATTAAAGAAAATAAAGAATGTTTAAATTCTTCATGTGTTTTATGAAAATCTCTAAATATTTTTAGTTTTTCTTCTTCTTTTTTTTTTTTTATTTTTAAAAGTTCTTTTTCTTTTTCTTTTTGATTTCTTCCTTTTATATCATCAATATTTATGTCATTCTTTTTATTTAATTCATTATTTAAATATTTTAATTTATCTTTCATCATTATATTTAAGAATTTAGATTCAATATCAATAATATCTCCTATTAAATTAATAAATGCAATTAATAAATTTTCCTTTTTATAATTATTCCTAATAACTTCAATTATATAAGGAAAAATATATCCATGGAAATAATAATATTCTTCTCTAGGAAGTTTTAAATTAATATAATCTATTTTTAAAAGAGAATCAATTATTAAATTTAAACTTTTTAATTGTGTTAAAAGATTATTTCTTTGTAAATTATTGATAAAATAAGGAATTATCCTAAATAATTTTATATTATCAGGAACTTTTTTTATAATACATTTTATCATTTCTAAAGCAACCCAATTTGAACTTTCATATTTTACATTTTGCATTGCTTCTACAATATAATTAAATATTAATAAAATACATTCTTTACTATTTTCATTATTTATAATTTCATCATTTATATTATTAATATTAATAATTTTATTTTCTTTAAGATCTAAAATAAATATTAAATTTTTATTTTCAAAAAATTGTTGAATTTCAAAAGTTGATTGTTCTAAATATAGTTTATTTATAATATAATAATTTAAACATTCTTCAATAATAGGAATTTTCTCATTTAAACCAAAAATTAATTTCCAAACAGATTCCCAATATCTAAAAAAAAAACCAATAATCAAATCAGGTTTCCAATAACAAGTTTTATAAATTAGAGTATTATAATAATTTTGAAATCCATTTATAAAAATAGGACAAATATTTTCAATAAAATAATTTAAAGCATCTTTTGAATTTATTCTTTTACTAGGATCAATTTCTAACATTTTTAATAATAAATCTTTTAATTTTTCATCATTTAAGTTTGATAATTTATCATTAATATCAATTTTTCCATATTTAAATTCCCATAATTCATTCAATAAAAAAAAAGGTTGAATTTCAGTTAATAATTCACAAATAATAATTCCAGCACTAAAAATATCCATTGAATAATTAAGTTTATTAAAATCTTCATTATTTTTTTTTTCATTATATTCATCTCTATTTAAAATTCTTTCTGGAGATAAATAACAAGATTTATTAACAGAACCAAAAAAATAAGTATATAAAATAATATTATCTATTTCTAAATGAGCTGGTTTATATGGTGAAATATCAGTTAAAAATAATGAATTATATGATGTTAATAATATATTTTCCATTTTTAAATCTCCATGTATTATTTCATTTGAATGTAATTCATTTAATGAAAATAATAATTGATATATTAACCATAATTTTTCTATTTTTGTTAAATATGGCATTTGAAACATTCTTTCTCTTAAATTATAACCAAAATATTGTCTTATTATTAATCCTGCTAATTCATTTTTTTCTATTTTTATTATTGGTGTGTAATTTAATATTTTTTTATCTTCTATTATTTTATTATATTGTAATAATTGTTGAATGTAATTATTAAATTCTTTTTTATCGTTTTCTTCATAATTTATTGTAAAAAATATTTTTATTATTAATGGTGCATTTTCTGTTTTGTTTATTACTAGAGCAGTTTTTGATAAAATTCCATTATTATATAATTTTTCAAATTGTAAATTAGAATAATATTTATATAAAAAATAATCTACATCAGCTGTATTTTTTGATTGAATAAGTTTTTGTCCCATTTCAATTTATAATATAAAATTTATAAATAAATTAAAAAATCAAAAAACATTTTTTTAATTATAAAACAAAAAAAATGAGTGATTACGCATCAAAAAATGATATGATGTTTTTTCAAAACGAAGTATTAGGAGATATAAAAAAAATAGAAACTAAATTAAATTCAAAATTTGAAGATAAAACAAATGATATAAATTCCAAATTAACAATGCAAGAACAAAAAATGCTTTTACTTCAAGATAAATTTCACGAATTATATGAAACAATAGTAACTCAAAAAGAAAATGAAGATAAAATAACAAAAATAATAAATTTTAAAAAAAAAACAGAAGAATCAATGTTTGTATATGATACAAAAATAAATTCATTAGAAAGAGATTTATCAAATGCAATATATAAAATGGATCAAACAATCAATAATACAATATTAGTTCCTGGTTTAATTGGAAATGCATGTAAATATCCAACAGTAAGAGCATTTTTAGATTTTTGTAATAAGAATTTTATGGATTTAAATGCATTTAAAGATAAAAATGTTATTGATTTAAAGGCATATAAAACTAAAATGGAAAGTTTAGTTTCAAGTTTTAATTTACAAATTGAAAATATTCAAAATAAATTTATTGATTATTTTAATAAAAGATTTGTTGAAATTGAAAATAAATTACTTGATAGAATTAAAATTACTGATGATAGAATTGATGTTTTAAGATTGGAAAATGGAAGATATGCAAATGAATTAATTGATGAAACTAAAAATTTAGCAATTAAATGGGAAAGATTAGATGCATTTGAAAAGTCAATTAATGAAAAAATAAATAAAGAATTTGAAAAATTTAATACATCTTTAAATAATACTATTAATAAAGTTAATGATAATTTAAATGAATATAAATTACTTAAACAAAAATTTACTGTTTTAAGTGATTTTATTAAAGATGTTAGATTTAGAAAAAATATTGGTCAAAATGTTTCTATGAAAGAATTTAAAGAAGTTGGAAAAAAAATTGATTTTAGAAAAAAACAAAAATTAGAAAATGATACTTCGAAAGAAGAAGATTTAAGTGATGATTATAATTTAAGAAATGATAATTATTTTGAAAAAATGAAATTAGATGAAGAAGAAATTCTTCCTACACCAATGTCGTCTAGAATAATGAGAAGAAAAAAAGATTTGTCAAAAAAAAGAAATTCTCAAAATTATGTAAATGAGTTAAATCTTGTTATTAATCATGGAAATGATAGAAGACGTTCTATGTATAATATTATTCAAAAAGATAAAATTAATATTAGTAATGATAAAAATAGTAGTAATGATAAAAATATTAGTTATGATAAAAATTTAACTATTGATAAAAATGTTAGCAATTTAAAATATGTGAAAGATGATTTGAATATTAATAATGAAAAGAATGTTAATATTGATAAAAAAATTACTATTGAAAATAATGTTAATGTTGATGAAAAAGATACTACTGAAAATAATAATAATTATAAAATTGATATTAATGAGAAAAATTTTAATGATAAAAATGATACAAATAATAATAATGAGAATAATAATAAAAGTGAAGAAGAAGAAAGTGAAGAAAATGATATTAAAAATGAAGATAATATTTCTAATGATGAAGAAGATGATAAAAATAATGATTTACAATTAAATATAATTCATACTGATGAAAAAGATGAAAATAAAATAAATAATGAAAATAAAACAATAAATAAGGAAGTAATAATGATATCAACTCAAACTCAAACTCCATTATTTCAAAATAAAAATTTTGAAATACTTCAAAATAAAAATAATGAAATATTAAATAATAAATATGAAGAAAAACAAAAAATTATAGATTCAACAAATACAAATTCACAATTAATAGAAAAAAAAGTTAAACAATATGAAAATATACAAGAGATAAATGATAATCAAAAAAATATTCCCCAAACTCCAAGTAAAAAAAAAAATTTAGTATCATTAGATTTTATAGAAAAAAATAATAAAATTACATTTAATTCAATTGAAGAAATGGAAAAAAAAAATAAAAAAGAACAAATAATAAATAATGATAATTTATTAACAATAGTTCCATTAAGTCCAAATTCATTAAAAAATAAAAAAAGAATATCTACTTTTTCAAATAATAATAATAATAATATTATTCCTAATTTGAATTCTTATTTTGAAAAATATGATAAATTAATTAAAGAAATAAATAAAAAAATTGATAAAAATGAAAACCATTTATATGGATTAGAAAATTCATCAACAAAAAAATTTGAAGAACTTTTAGAACAAATAAGATTTATTATTGATAATATTCAACCAATTCATAAAAATAAAAATGTAATTAGTCAAGTTCTTTCAAATTATGATTCTTTAACAATTGGACAAAATAATAATTTTTTAATGACTGCTATTAATTATAGTAAAAAAAATAATCTAAATAGACCAAGAAAAAAAATTAATATTAAAATTGATGCTAATAAAACTTTTTTTGAAAATAAAAAAATGAATAATCAAGATTTTAGTGAAATGAATTTATTAACTGATACTGATCCTCCTTATTTACATACTGATAATTCTATTAAAGTTTTAAATACAGTTGAACCTTATTTAATTAAAAAATTTTCTGAAAAAAAATAATACAAAAAATGAAAAATAAATTTTAAATAATTAATTTTTTATAAATAATTTAAAATCCTTTTTTTAAAATTATGAAATATTTTTTTTATTTTATTTATATTGTTTTATATTACGTTTTATTTAATAATAATTTAATTATATTATAATATAAATAATTTAATATTCAAATAATATTTAAATATTATATAATTTCCGAATAAAATCATCAATTTATTAAAATAAAAAAATTAAAATAATCAATAATGCAATCGGAGAATAGGTAAATTTTCTTTTAAAATTTAATTAGAGATGCTCTTCGAAATTATTTATTAAAGAATTTAAAAAATAGAAGAAATAAACAAAAATTATCTTCACCAAAAAAATTAAAATTAAATCCTGAAAATAATAAACAATCAACATCTAACCAAAAATTAAAAATAGGAATAAAAAGCCCAATATCATTAAATATTAAAAATATAAAAGATTTAAAAAATGGAAAAAAACAATTTACAAGAAGAGTAAATTCATTTGATACTTCACTTTTAAAAAATCAAAATATAATTTTTCAAACATTTAATAAAAAAAATTTAATTTTAAAACTCAATTCAATATTTAAAACAATAGATGGAACTTCAAATTCAGATAATTCATTTTCAAGCACTTATAATTCAAGTGGAAAAACTCATCTTTTTTCTGAGCAAAATATTAGAAAATATATTTTAAATAATGAAAATAAATTATTTAGTGAAAAATTTAATAATAGACATCATAAAAAAAATAGTATATTTGGTAAGATAATTGAATCTACTTTTTTAAATGAAAAAAAAGATTTAAGTAAAATAAATTCAATTAATAACAATACTAATAATAATATAAATAATAATCATTTTACTCATTTTTCAATTTTAACTGAAAAAAATTCTTTTAATAATACTTTTAATAATATTAATAATTCTAAAAATGAGATCAATCATTTATCAAGAAATAAAAATTCATCTCCTATAAAATTATTAAGTAATACTTCATCTTCAAATCATTCAGATTCAAATAAAAAAATTATTTCTTTAAAAAATTATGATATGAATATAAATAAATCTGATTTATATTCTATTAGACCAAAAACATCTAAAACTATAAATAGACCCTTAATAAGAAATAATACAATATTAAAAGAATTAAGAAAGAAAAAGTTTTCTGATATTATTAATAATAATAAAATAAAAAATTATTTTAAACAAAGGAATTTTAATTTAAAAAAAGAAAAAAGATTATTATTACTTAAATCTAAAACAAAATTTTTAAAAAGAAAAATAACATCTGAAATGAATTTACATAATATAAAAATAAAAAAGATTAATTCATATTCAGATAATGAAATATTAAAAAATAAAATTCCAACAAATAAAAAAATAAAAAAAAAAATCCAATCAAAAAGAAAAAGTATATCAAATTTAAAACCAATTAATAAAAAATTGTCATTACCAAAAATTCCAGAATTAAAAAATAAAAGTACATTTCATAACAATAAATTTATAAATAAAAAAAAAAACTTTTAAAAATAGAATAAATGAATTAACTCAAACTTTTAATTTATTTTTTAACACTTATAATACTTCTTCAGAAACAGATAGTGAAATATCCAATAATGATGATGAATCAATGATTTCAAAAAAAAATTTAAAACACTCAATTCTTTTAGAAGAAACAAATATAAAAGACTATTTTCATTCTCCAAAAAAATTAAATGAAGGAATAATTTTAAATATTAAACATCATCATCATAATTATACAAATAAATTAGAAAGTGATATTATAGAAAAATTAAATGATATTGACAAAAAATCTTTAGAAAAAAAAATAAATATTATTCATAATTTTCAAAAAGAGAATTTATATATTTTATGTACTTATGAAAAAAATATTGAAAATTTAGAAAAAATCAATAAAAATAAATATAAATCAAAAGTTAAAATAATGAAAAGTTTAAAAGTTGATTTAAATTTATTTCATATTACATCAAAATATGAAAAAAGATATTTGAAAAGAATGTTAAAAATAAGAAATAGATATAAACCATTAAATAAATATTTTATAAATTCTTTTTTATTAAATAATTACTTCCCAATATTTATATATGAAGAAATATATTATCAAAATTATTTAACTTCAAAAATAGAAAAAACAAATATAGAAAACTTTTTTAATAATTTTCAAGAAGAAAAATATAATTTATTAAGAAAAAGAAATTTACAGATAAAAAGTAGTACACTAGTAGAAACAAAACATATAGTATCATCAAATATTTTTAAAAAAAGAGATTTTTTATTAATTTCATATTTTAATAGACAAGATAATGAATATCATATAGATGCAAAAATAAAAAAAATTAGTTTTCAATTTGAAAAATTAAAACCAAGAATTATGAATCCATTGAATAAATTAATGTTTAATGAAAATACAATAAGAAAAAAAAAAACCAAAATAATAGAACATAATACATTAAAAGAAAAATTAAGAAAAAGCAAATCAAATTCAAGTTTTGGAACATCAAAATCAGTTCAAAAAGAAAAAAAAGAAGAAAGAGAAAAAAAATATTTAATAAATGCCTTAACAAAAATAGATTTTTACTCAAAAAAATTAAAAAAATCAAAAAAATATTATGACCTAAGAAAAAACTATTCAAAATCAATAACAAAATCTCAAAAAGAAAAAGAATTAGAAAAAAAGGAAATTTTAGAAAATAATGGAATAGTAAATAATTTACAAATGATATCAAAAGTTTCATATTTAAAAATGAAAATGTTACAAAATTTAGAATTATCAGAAACATTATTTTTTCATATAAAAGATAGAAATTATCCTATATTTAAACAATTATTTGAAAAATATAAAATGAATCCAGATACTATTGATTCAAATGGAAATTCATTTTTAAGTTTAGCAGTTCAAAGTAATTCTTTTCAAATTGTTAATTATTTATTAAATATTGGAGCAACTGTTAATACTAAAAATAATTCTAATAATACTCCTTTACATTTTGCTTTGAGTTTTCATAATTTTGAAATTGCTGATATGTTAATTCAAAGAGGAGCTGATGAAAAAATTTTAAATAAATATGGGATGACACCTTGGCAATGTTTAGATACTGGATTGTCTATTATTTAAAATTTTATATATTCTTTAGGTGAGTTTTAAATTTAGTTTTTTTTTATTTGGTTTTTTTATTAAAGTTATATTCATTTTATGTGATTGAATTTTCTGTACAAATATTATAAGAATTCAATTAATTAGTATTATTTTTATATATAATTTATAATATATTTTATAGATTAAAAAAATATATTTTTTTCATAAATTTATTATTTAAAAAAATAAATTTTTATTAAAATAACCAACAAAAAAAAAACAATCATCTAGAAAAAAAAAATAAAAATATATAAATCCCTTAGTCAAACTAATAAAACATAAAAAATAAAAAATGTCAGAACAACCAGAAGAAGCAGCATCAACATCAAACGAATCCGACGCAGCTTTAATGAATTCAGAAATAGTAGAAAAACTAAAACTCCTAAACTACGAGCAAGGATTCACTCGTACAAAGTAAAATATAAAAATTTATATAACCACAAAAAAATTTACTTTATATATATATTTGAAAAAAAAAAAAAGAAAATTCAAAAATAAAAAAAAAAATATATATATAAACTAAATTTAAAAAAAAAATTTAAAATAGAGGTCACAAACCATTAACAAAAGATTTTTTTGTTCGAAAAAGTAAAAATGGAGGAGAACAAAACGTATATTTCATAGCATTATCGAGTTGGTTAATAAATTTATGTGGAGGAAAAATTTCAGGTGATCAAAAATACGATGATCCAGTAACAATGGCATCAACATTAATAACAGAAATGAAAAATATAGGAATAGAATGTGATATAGCACCAAATCAAATTAGAAGTGGATTTGGTGTTCCAATTTGTACAATTTTATTATTATTAGTTGATAAAGCTTTACAAAAAAAAAATTTTTCTTTTAAAAAACCAAATTTTGATGAAAAAAAAACTCAAAGTTCAAATAATGCTCCAGAAATTGAAGATGAAGCTCCTGATTTAATTAATAATGAAATTGACTATGGGGATAATTTAGATGAAGGAGAAAAAAAAGAAGATATTGGAAAAAAGGAAAAAAAAGAAGATGATGGTAATGGAATTTTATATAGTGGGACTACACAAGAAGATTGGCAAAGAGAATTAGAAAAAATATCATCAAAATTAAAATTAGATTATAATAATTTAAAAAGTGTTGGAAGTAATGAATGGAGAAATCATATTCAAACTATTAAAGATAATGAAGAAAAATTTAATAAACAAATTCCAGAGTCAAGAGCAGTTCTTGAAAATTTATCATCTGAAATTGATAAAAGTTTAGAAAAAATAACAAAAAAAGAAGAAGTCTTAAGTAAAAATCATCAAAACATTATTTCTTCTTATAAAGATAAACATAAAGCTGGAAATAATCAATTTGATGAATATAAAGAATTAAATGAAAATGTTGAAGCTATGAAAATTGAATTAAATGATATTAATGATAAAATTGTTAAAGCTAATGAAAAATATGATTTACTTTCACAAAAAATTTCTGATACTTCAGCTTTGGGAAATACGAAACAGGCTATTCAGAATTTACAAAATGAAAATATTACTATGGATATGAAAATTAATATTTTAAATCATTCTCTTTTAAAATATACTTTAGAATCAGATTTAGGGAAAATTCAATTACAAACTGAAGGGAATAATGATGCTTCTATGTTTGAAGATGTTCTTTAAATTTTGGAAATCGGGTTTTTTTAATTATTAAAAAAAATGAATGGAATTTTTTAAATTTTAAATTATTTTATAAGTTTTAATTTTTATGTTTTTATTTTTATATTTTCAATTATTTTTTTAAAATTTTTTTTTGGTTTTTTATATTTTTATTATTTTAGTAAAATGATTTATAATAATTTAATTGAGTTTGTTGAATATAAAAAAGCTAAGAATGTTTTGAAAATATTTAATGATACACTTGATTTTTAAGAAAATTGAATTAAAGATTAATCCATAAAAAAAATAATAA
>JAJJLH010000258.1:0-30320 GCA_023806865.1 Isotricha sp. YL-2021a
CCCAATCCCCAATCCCCAATCCCCAATCCCCAATCCCCATATATTTGGATTAAAATTGGCATTATTTTATTTAACAAAATATATAAAAAATATATTAAAAAAACAATAAATCCTAATAAAATATTAAAAAATTTATTTAAAAATAAATAAAAATTCAATTTAAGAAGAAAAAGATGAAATAATATTATTTGAAACAAAAGAAATATATCAACATTTTCTTAAAATCATCATAAATATTTAAAATTATAGGTATAAAATAATTAATAAAAAAATATGAAGAAGAAAAAATTAAAAAATTTAAAAATATAATACAAAAAATAATAATATACATAAAAAAATTGAAAAAATAATAATGTTATTTATTCATTTTGACTTTAATAACAGGAATCTTTTTCTGAATTATTTTTTTATTATTACAAAAAACAACTTTTTTATTTGAATGAGGGGTTATATCATTATTGTTATTATTATTATTGTTAATATTATAATTATTATTACTATAATTAATATTGTTATTATTATAATTAAAATTATTGATATTAATATCGGTAATATTATTTAATGATATCATCTCTTTATTTGTATTATTATTATTTGTTGATTTAAAATTACTATTAGTATAATCTTCTAAATCACTTAAAATAATTTCAGGTCTAATTGTTGGTTTATTACTTTTAGAATTAAAATTAAAATCTAAATTTTTTAAATCAGGAATATCAAAATCAGATAATTTATTATTATTAGGAATAATAATAGGAGAAGGTTTAGAAGAATGAAAATTAAAAATATCAATATTCCTTTTATTACATAAATTCCCAGAATTAAATTTTTTTTCATTTTTTAATTTTTCTTTAACAGACTTAATAATTCCCATACTTTTTTTTGGTTCATTACTATGATTAACTAAATGATGATAAGTATTAAATCCTAAAGAAAAAGAAATATTATTATTATCAGAATTATTTCTTTTTTTATTTGATATATGTTCAATTGTATTTTCATTACTTAAATTAGAATTTGCTTTTGTAATATCAGAAGCTCCTCTTTCTTTATTAATAAAATTATTAAATGTTTTAGAATGAAAAATTGATTGTGTTAAAGTTTTTGACATATTTTTTGATAAATATTGTTTTTTAAAATAATCATTTTCTTGTTTTAATTTTTCATTTTCTTTTCTTAATTTATCTTCACTTAATAATGCTTCAAGTAATTTTCCTTCTGTAATTGATTTTGAATCTTTTAAAATTTTAATTAATTGTTGATTTGTTTCAAAATTTTTTTGCTTTTTTAATATTTCATCAGTTCTTTCTATTGTATTTCTTGGATCATATTTTTTTTCTAAAATAATTAAATTTAATCTTTCTATTTCTTCAATGTATATTTTAATTTGTTTAAATAATATTATAAAAAGTGAACTTTGTGTTTTTTCTTGTTTATTTTGATTTGATAAATATTTTTCAGTCTCTAAATAAAATTTTAAATTCAATTCATCAATTTTTCTTTTAAAATTTGAATTTGAATCTCTATAAAAAATATTTAAAGAGTTCTTATTTAGATTATCTAATAATTCCGATAAGACTTCATTAGGATCTTTTTGTTCTCTATTTATTCCACTTACAGAATGATAATTATGTTGATTAATTTTTAAAGTATTTCCTGTTGTATTTATATTCTCACTTTTACATAAACGACTTAATGAAAAAGTTGTTTTTTTTGTATTTTCAATATTATAAATATTAGACATTTGTTAAATAAATAAAATTAATATTTCTTTTTTAATAGAAAAATTTCAAAATTTAAAAATAAATTTAATTTTAATTTAATGCAAAATTCAAATAGTTCAAATTTTAATTCAAAAAAAGAAAAAATAAATAATACATGGAATATAGATATGATATTATTAGATAAAGATAAAGAAATTATTAATCTTTCAAAAATGAATAGAGATTTAAATAAGAAAATTCATCAAATTAATAAAAATATAGAAAATAAAGATATGGATATTTTAACATTAAAAACAGAGATTTCATCATTAGAATTAGAAAAAAAATCACATATTTCTAAAATTGATAAATTAAATGAAAAGATTAAAAATTTATTAAGTGAATTAAATAAAAGAGATGAACAAATTAAATCAATTTCTATTTCTACTGATAAAAAGTTAGATGAAATTAATTCTGCTTTCAATAATCATTTACAAGATTATTCAAATGTACTTTTTCAATCACAAAATTTAGAAAGAGAAATAAATGATTTAAATATTAAATTACAAGATAGAGAAAATAAAATAAATAATTTTCAAAAAATAATTTCAGAATTAAAAAATGAAAATGAGAAATTATTATCTTATAATAAACAAGAAAATATAAATGGTAAAATAAATATTGTTGATTATACTATTTCAAATACAGAAAAAATTACTTTTGTACCTGATTCTTTAAATAATAATGATAATAAAGAAAATAATAGTGAAAAAATTATTAGAGAGAATAATTGTTTAAATTTAATTCAATTTCTAAAAATTCAAAATGAAAAAATGGAAAATTTTTTATTGAAAAATCAGAAAAATAATATTATTGAAAAGAGAAAATCAAATGGATTTGGTGATTCTAATAATATAGAAACCTTAAAAAATAATTTTGAAATATTATTTAAAAAAATAATTGATATTAAATATAATCCCCAAAATATAACATTAAATCAAGATAATAATTCTGAAATTTTAAATAATAATATAAATGAAAATGAATTTGAGAATAAACAATTAAATTCATATGTAATTCAATTAAAAGAAAATATTAATGAATTATGTGAACAATATATTAATAATTTTAATAATTTTTTTAATCAAAATATTTCTTTAATGTATGATAATATCTCAATTCCTGAAATTCAAATTTTAAATGAACCAATAGAAAATTTAAAAAATATGATTAATTACCAAGATTTTTTATTCAATTTAATAGTTAATAGACCAATTTCAAATTTAATAAGTCCAAAAAAAAATGAAAATGGAGATAAAAATAATGATTTATTTGAAATTTCTCAATCAAATAATAGTAATAATTCAGAAAAAATTGAATTAAAAAATAAATTAACAATTATATCTGAATTACTTCAAGAAAGTAATAAATGTTTAGCAAAAAGTCAAGAAGAAAATAAAGAATTATTAGAAAGAAATCAAGCACTTGAATTAAAGATAAATATGATGAATATTAATTCTTTAGAAAATAAAAATTCATCAAATAATATTAATTTATCAAATTCAAATGAAAAAAAAAAACAAATGTTAATTCAAGAATTAGAAATTAAAGATTTACAAGTTAAATCTTTAGAAAAATTATTAAATCAATTAACATATGGGAATAAAGAAAATTTTGCTCCTTATAAAGGAAAAATTATTTCTAAAGAAAAATATAATGAATTAATTAATGTTAATTTAATTGATAAATCTTTCCAAAAAAATGATAAATATGAAAAAGAATTAAATCAATTTTTAAATAGATTAAATAGAGATTTTATTATTGATAATAATGGAATAAAATATTTTAGTAAAGAAAATAGTTTTAATGAAAGTATTGTTACAGGAAGTGCAAATTATATTGATGAATCTATTCAAAATTTAGATTTTATTGGAAAAATATTTAAAAAAAATTAATTAAAATTAATATAATATATTTTAATAAATATAAAATATTTTTATAAAAATAAAAATTCAAATATTAATTATTTATTTTAAATCTAAAAAATTATTTAAAATGAATAAAAGAACAAATAAATTGTTAAATATATAAATAAAAAAATATCTAATAATAAATTAAAATCAAAAAAATTAAAAAAAAAATTTCAAAAACAATATATTTCCAAAATGAAATTATTTAAAAAAAAATAAAATATAGAATTATAAACAAAGAATATGGTAGAAAATGATATTAAAGGTTGGTATGGCAGTTTCTCATTAGCAGGAAAAGACTCAGCAGAAAAATATGGAATATCAAAAATACAAGATTTATTAAGTGAAAAAACAAAAAAAAAAGTATTTAAAGATTTTTTTAGTCCAGATAATAATTATAATAATAACATTAACGATGAAGAAACTCATGAAAAAATAGATATTTTCAATTCAAACACTTCAAGAACAAATTTAAGTAATCCAAATCTTCAATTAAAAAAATCCCAAAGTCAAAAAAATAATATAATAATATCATCACTAATAGAAAAAATAGAAAAAAATAACAATATAAAAAAAAAACAATTAAAACAAGAAAAATTTAAATATCATATACAAAATATAATAAGAATGAATAAAAAGAAAAAAGAAGAAAAAAATAATTTATTAGAAGAAGGTCCTTCATTATCAAAATATACTCCAAAAATGGAATATATTTGGTCAAGAACATTATCAGGACCAAAATGGGAATCTTTAACTTCTAGAAAATTTAAGTGTTTAAATAATAATTGGGAAATTAATAATTTACCAAAATCTTCTATTGAAGAATGTAAATGTTTAGTTAATATGGAAAAACAAACTATGAGATATGGTTTTCCTATTCATCATGATCTTAGATTTAAATATGAAAAAAAATATACTCCTCCTAAAAGAAATAATTTTTATTTAAAAAAAAAAATTCATATTAAAAATAAAAGTAAAAATTCTTCTCCAAAAAAAAATTTTTTCAAAACAAATATTTTATATAAACCAAATTCATTATTATGTGATAAAATAAAATTAATTCCAGATTTTGAAAAAACAATAAGTAGAAGTAAAGTAAATCAAATAAAACAATTTGAAAAATTAAATTCTCCAAGTTTAATTCCAAATTATTCTTATGTTCATGAAAGGCCAATAATGATGGTAGTATATGATAAAACAATATATAAAAAAAAAAAAAATGATTTTAAAGGTATTGATTCTTCAATTTTATATAATATTGATAAAGTATTTAGTAAATATAATAATCATAAAAAAATTTCTGTTCCTTTATTTAAAGATATGATTAGTAGATCTAATTCAAATTTAAATCCTCTTCCTTCTTTTATGAAAGGTATTTATAATAAAATTTCTTCTAATGAAATCACAAATAAAACTTTAGAAATGAATAATTTTGAAAATGGGAAATTTTTTGATGGATATAATACTTTTTATCCTAAAAAAAGTTTTAATAAGTTAATTAATTTATCTTTACTTAATTCTGATAAGGTTATTGAAGAATTAAATAAAAGTCCAAATGGTAAAATTGATAAATCATTAAATAAAACTATTAATTATTATAAAGCTAATTATGATAAATATTTAAATGAAAATTCTTTGAAAAAATTTGATAATGTAACTTATAAAACAATTGAAAAAAGAAATATTTTAAAAAAAAGAAATTTGAATCATAAAAATTTTTCTGAGGTAGATCATTTCTTTTTTGAATAAAATTTTTTTTTGTTATCAACATTTATTTTTAGGGAAAATTTGATGTACATTTAAATTAAATGATAAAATAAAATTCCTTTTTATAATGAATAGAAAAAATGTATAAAATATCTATATATAATAAAAAACAGTTTATATTTATAATTATTTATATGTATATAAAAATTATTTAATAATTTCAGTAATAGCATAATTTATTCTGTTTATAATTTTATTATCTGAACATTTAATATCATAAAAGTTTTTTCCTTCAGATTTAAATTCAAATATTTCTCCTTTTTCATCAATATATTGTATTTTTTTATCATAATAATTACAAAAGAATATAATTTGTACTTTATCTTCAAATATAATTTGAATATTATTATTTGATAAAATAAAAAAATAACCTTTTGATGTTTTTTTCCATTTTTTCAAATAAACAAACTCATCATAATTATATCTATTAAATTTTTTATTTATTTTAATTTTCTTTTTTTCAAATTCCATAATTAAATATTCTAATATTTTAATTTTTTTCAAAATTTCATTTGAACATTTTTTATCAGGAGGATATATAATTTCTTGAATAATTTCTTTTTTTTTATAAAGATCTTTAAAATGATATAAAAGACAATTTTTTAATTTTAACATTCCAGTATCATCACAGAATAAAATTCCAATATCACTTCCATTTAATTGATATCCTAATCCATATTTATTTCCTAAATCAATATATTGAATAATATTATCATCTATAAATGAATAATTACTTTTTTTTATTATTTCCTTTTCTAATAAATTTTCAAAATTATTTTCATCTGATTGATTACGTTTTAATATTTTTTCCTTATCTTTTTTATTTTCATCACTTAAATTTTTGATATTTGAAAGACTTTTACTATAGTTAATATTACTTTTAATATTATTACTATTATTAAAATTAGAACTATTTAAATTACTATTAATTAAATTACTACTAATTAAATTACAATTAATTAAATTACTACTATTATTAATAGAATTATTATTCAAATTATAATTACTTAAATTTTTTAAATCACTTAAATCAGAGGAAGATTTCCTACTTGAATTTAAATTTTGTATGTTTATTTTATTTTTAATATCAAAAGTAACTTCTCTATAATTTCTCCTTAAATTAACTTTAGAACTTTCTAAATTAATTTTTTTCCCAGTAAATCTTTTTTTTCTTGGTTTAATACTAATACTTTTTAAATTACTATTAGAGTCAATTTTCAAATAATCATCAAAATTATTATTATTTCTTTTAAAAGGTTTAATATTATTCATAATAACTTTCTTATTTAAAATTTCAATTTGATCTTCATATTCTTTTCTAACAATAGCATAATCTTCTTTACTATAATCATCATGAAAAGGAAAAAAAGGTAATTTTTCTCCTATAATTCCAATTCCTTTATTAAAAAAAGGATGATTATAAATTTCATTTAAATCAATTCTATCATTTTCCATAGTAAAAATCTTATATAAAAGATCTTTACATTGTTCACTACAAAGAGTAAATATATCATAATTAATTTCTCCTTTAGAAATAATTTCTTCAGTATTAACAGCATTAGAAAATAAATTTTTTCCAGTTAAACAAATATAAATACAAACTCCAAAAGAGAAAATATCACTTTTATTAGTAAATACATAATTAGTTGTTTCTGGAGCGAAATAACCATCAGTTCCACAGAAAATTGATTTTTTTTCATCATTTTCATTTTCTTTAAAAGATAAACCAAAATCTCCTATTTTAATTGTTTGAATATCTTTTAAAAAAATATTTCCTAAAGTTAAATCTCTATGTACTATTTTTTTTCTTTTTAAATACATTAATGCTTCTAATACTTGAAACATATAAAATCTTATTTCATATTCTTTTAATTTTATTCTTTTTTTTAATAAGTCATTTAAAGATTTTAAAGGACAATATTCAACGAGAATATAAACAAAATTTTTATCTTCAAATGAATGTTCAAATTTACATATATTTTTATGATTGAGTGTTCTATGTATTTTTATTTCTGTTAAAATTCTTTGTTTTCTATCTTTATCTTTTAATACTGTTTTATCTATTTTTTTTAATGCAAAATATGTAGATTCTTCATTTGAATTTTTTTCTCTTTTTACTTTATATACTTCAGCAAATCCACCTTTTCCTAATAAATCTTTTGATGGATTATATATATATGATATTGTTATTCTACTATCATTTATTGGCTTATCATATATATGATATTCTAAATTTTGGTTTTCTATATTTTTTTCATTTGAGTTTTTATTGTTTTTTTGGAGTGACATTTTATATTATTTTTTCAGTTAATTTTTATATTTTTTTAATTTGAAAAAAAATCATTTTAATATTATTTTATTTTATTATTAAAAAAATATTATTTTGTTTATTTTTTAATTTTATCTTTTTTAAATATTTTCAACATAATCGAATTAAATATACTCATAAGTGTAAATAATCCTCCAATAATAGCACAAACATTAATCCAACTTTCAAATTGATTAGTAATAAAATGAGTATATCTAAGTAAAATAGGAGAAATATTAAATCTAAAAAAAATAGTTGGAATTAACATACCACTTTGTATATTAATATTATTAACAGTAAATTGGAAAATATTATATTTATTCTTTTCTAAATCAATATATTCTGTAGGAATAATATTTAAATAATACTCAAATATTTTTCCATCCATTTCATCTAAATTAAATTTATTATCAAGAGGAGTAATAAAATCAATATTATTAAATTTACTTTTAATAATACTTATATTATTATCATTTCCAAAAGATAAATGATTAATAGTATGACTTAAATTATATTTTAAAATATTTCCTCTAAATAACAATTGTTTAATAGTATCTCCAAATGCATGAGTTGATAAATGAAAATTTCCTGGAGTTCTTCTAATAGTAAATTTACCAATTAAATTACATCCTTCACCTTTAATAAACATTTCTTCTATTTTTTCAACATTAATTTTTTCATTTTTATCATAAATAAAATCTCCAATTAATTTACCTTCATTATTCAATTTTTTTTTTTTTAATTGATCAATTATATTTAATGTATGTTCTCCTGTGAAATCACTTATATCAAGTGATAATATTTCACATGGTAATTTATGTAAAGTTATATCTAAATTTACTATTAATCTATTAGAACCTTTTGATGTATCTATTAATAATTCATTTTTTGTTTTTATTTTAAAATATTTTGAAAATTCAAAATAAAATAAGTAAATTGATATTATAAATGTTATTACACTTACTATTAACTTTAATATTTTTCTTCTTACAAATTGCTCCTATTATTGTTGGTTTAAGATATTTTGATTGTAATTTTCCATATATATCAAAGGATTTTAATTTATTAGTAAATGTATTATCGTTATACATTTAATTAAAGTCCAAATGTTTAAATAATTTAGTATTTTAATTTTCTAATTAATAAAATTAAATGAATAATCAAAAAATTGCTCAAAAAAAACAATTTTTATTTGATGAAAAGAAATATACTATGAATAATTTTAGACATATTTTATATAAGGAAGAATTAAATTTATTATCAACAAATAATAAATCTAAAAAATATATTTTATCAAATTTATCTTCTTCAAATTATAATGATAATAAGAAAAAGAAAAGTATTGATTTGTCTGATGTAAATACAACTAATCTTAGTTCTTTTAGAAATTATAAATCAAATTCTGTTAAAAATATTCATCCATTTAAAAATGAATATATTTCATTAAATATATTTAAAAGAAAAAAGGAAAAAATAATATTCAATAGAGACTTTTTAAATCTTAAATACAAAGATGTTTTTAAAAATGGAAATAAAATTTTTAAACAAAAAAAAGAAATAATAAATAATAAATATAATTTAATATATTCAGATAATGAAAAAGAATATAGAGAAAGATTACAAAAATTAAATAAATTTAAATTAAATAAAGGATTATTTATTGCACATGATATTAATATTGATGATATATCAGTAAAAGTAAAAAAAAAAATAAATTCTTTAATGGAAAAAATTAAATATATGAAAAGTGTTATTGATTATTCATTTCCAATTATAATTTCAGAAAAAAATAGAATGAAATCACAAAACATTAAACAAATTACTTATAAATCCTTTCCTTTTTATATTGATATTGAAAAGAAAAGAGATGATGCTAAAAAAAAATTAAATAAATATATGTCTAATTCTATTACAATTACGAATTTTAAGAAAATTTAATTTGCTTAATTTGAATATATATTAATGATTTATATGTTATTAATTTGAAATATTGAAAAAATTTTTTTATTGAATATATAGTTAAATATTTATTAAAATTAGTATTAAATATATTAAAAAATTATTAAAAAAAAAAATTTGTTTTTAAAAATTTAATTTTATTATATTTTTATTAGATAAAAATAATAAATAAATTCAAAAAATAACCAAATAATTAAATATTTATTTATTTTCTTTATCTTTCGATTTTTTGGATTTCCCAAAAAGTCCTTTTTTTTCTTTAATTAAACTATTTGTAGTATTAGGTGAAAAACCTAAAAGATTACAAATTTCATTTGCTAAATTAATTATTTTAGAATCACATTTAATATGTTTTAATAAATCTTTAAATAACTGACTTAATTTTTCAAGTTTTTGATTAGAATCTTTAAAATCTTCTTTAAATATTTGTAATTGATTTTTTAATAATTGAATTGTATCATCATGTTTTTTTTTACTTAAAATACTTTTATTTCCTTTTTTATTTAAATTCTCAACATTTCCTTCTGTCATTTGACCAAAAACTTTTTTAATTTCACCTTCTGAAAAAAGAGAATCAGAAGCTTTTTTATCTAATCCAGAAATATCAGCATCAAAATTTGATTTTTCTTTAATTTGTTCTTTTAATTTTCTATTTTTTTCTTCTAAAGTTTTTGCTCTTAATTCAACATCATTTAATTTTAATAAAACTTCATTAAATTTTGATAAAGGAATTGTTTGATTTTCTAAACTATTTCTATCTATTGAAGTATATTCACTTTCATTAATTTCAGTTTGAGGAACCCAAATATAATTTTCATAATTATTATCTTGATTTTTTGATAAAAGATACCATTTTAAATCTTTATATGTTTTTGTTGATATTATTGTGTGAGTTGATGAATCTATGTCTTTCATTTGTAATATCATTTTTGTTAATTCGTCATTTTTTGTTAATGCTTCTTTTAATTCTATGTCTTTTGATTTTAATTCTTCTTGTAATTCATTATTATTTAAATTATTAATTTCATTATTATTATTGTTTATATTATTTGAGTTTATATTTGAATTTAATTCTGAAATTTTTTTTGTGTTTTCTTCATTTTCTTTTTGAAGTTTATTATTTAATTCATTTAATTGTGTTATTTTTGATTGTAATTCTATTATTTCATTTGATTTTGTATCATTTTGTTTTGTATCATCATTTTGGTTTAAAATTTCATTATTTAATTGATGTATTTTATTTTTTTCTATTTCTTTATTTAATTGCTCATTTAATACATTAATTTGATTTAATAAATTCAAAGAATTATTATTTAAATTTTTTTTATCTTCTTCTAAAACTTGAATTTCTTTTTCTTTTTCATTAATAATATCTTCTAACTCAATTAATTTTTGATAAATATTAGTTTTATCTTCAGTTTGAATATTTTCTAAAGTTTTAACTTTTTCTTCCAGATTTTGAATTGTTTTATTTTTTTGATTTAATTCTTCTTCAATTTTTTCTTTTTGATTTTTCAAAAGATTATTTTCATCAGTTAAACATTGAATTTTTTGTATATTTTCATTTAAATTTATAGTATTATTGTTATTATTTTGATTTTTAGTATTTTTTATTTGTTCTTCTTTACTAATTAAACAATTATTTAATATTTCAATTTCATTTTCATTTTGTGTTATTGTTTTTCTTAAATCATCAATTTCTCTTTTTAAACTAACTTTTTCATTATCTTCACTAAGAACAAATTTCCTATTATCTTTATTTAAATATTTATCTAATTCTTCTTTTAATTGTTCAGAATAAGTTTTTAATTTCTCATTTTCAATTTCATAACTATTTAATTTATCAATTAATTTATCATTTGTTTCATTAATAATATTATATTCAATAAGCATATTTTCTTCTTTTTCTTTTTGTTCTTTAATTTCATTTTTATATTTTTCAATTAATTTTTTTAAATCTTCATTATTCATATTATTAATATCATTATTAATAATATTATATTCATTTTCATTTGAAGTTTTAGGAATATCAATTCCAACAACTTGATGTTGTAAATTTTCAAAATTTAATTTTTGATTTTCAATTTCTAATAATAATCTTTGATTTTCTTCTTGTAAATCATTAATTAATTTATCTTTTTCATCATCATCTAATTTTTTTTTTCTTTTTTTAGTCTTTATTTTTTTTTTTTTTTTAACTCCTTTTTCTTCTGTAATATCAGGAATATCTTTTAAAAACTCATCATTTAAAATATCATCATTTTCAATTTCAAATTCATTTTCTTTTTCATAAGGTATATTAGATAATTTAAAAGGAATTTTTCCTTTCATAAAGTTATTTTCATTATTATTATTTTCATTATTTTCAATATTAATTTCAATTGGTGTAATATTTGAAAATAAAATTTCTTTATTATCAGTTTTATTAGTTTCTGTTTTTTCAATTTTTATATCATCTTTTATTTCTTTTTGATATTGTTCTATATTTGGTAATGGAATTGGATTTGATATTATATTGGGTAATTCATTTATTTTAATATCTTTGTTATTTTCTTGATTATCATTTTTTAATTTTTGTATTTCATCTTTTAATTCTGTTATTATTTTATCTTTGTTTTCTATATTTTCTTTATTTTCATTTTTTAATTTTTGTATTTCATTATTTAATTCTGTTATTATTTTATCATTGTTTTCATTATTTTTTTCCTTATTTTCATTTTTTAATTTTTGTATTTCATCTTTTAATTCTGTTATTATTTTATCATTGTTTTCATTATTTTTTTCCTTATTTTCATTTTTTAAGTTTTCAATTTGTTCTTTTAAATCATTTATAATTTTATCATTATTTTCATTATTATTTTCCTTATTCTCATTTTTTAATTTTTCAATTTGTTCTTTTAAATCATTTATAATTTTATTATTTTCAATAATATTGTCTTTATTTTGATTATTTAATTTTTCTATTTGTGCTTTTAAATCATTTATTATTTTCTCATTATTTTCTTTTAATAATATATTTTCATTTTTTAATTTTAATATTTCATCATTTAAATTATTATTAATTGGTTCATTAATTATATTATTTTCATTTTTTATTTTTTCAATTTGTTCTTTTAATTCATTAATTATTTTATCTTTATTTTCATTATTTATATTATTTTCATTTTTTAATTTTTCATTTTCTATTTTTAAATCATTAATTATTTTATCTTTATTTTCATCATTTATATTTTCGAATCCTGCTTTTTTATTTAATTCAGAAATTAAATTTGATTGTTGTTCAGTTTGTTTAGATAATAATTCACTTATTTTTGAGTCTTTTTCAGAATTAGTATTAATTAATTGATGAATTTGAATTTCTTTTTCATTGTTATTTTTATTCAATTCTTCTATTTGATTATCTTTTTCATTATTTAAATTAATTAGTCTTTGAATTTCTTTATTTTTATCATTTATTTCATTAATTAATTCATTAATCTTATCATCTTTTTCTTTATCAAAAATATTCATTTTAATATTTTGTTCTTTTTCTTTTTTTTCTTTTTCAATATTAGTAAGTAATAATTGATTTAATTTAGTAGAATTTTCAGAATTTTTTAAAGTCAATTCATTTATAGTTTTATCTTTTTCAGTATTTAAAATTAATAATTCATTAAACTTTTTATCTCTTTCTTGAATATCAGTATTTAAATCATTAATTTTTTTATCTTTCTCAGCATTATCAACAATTATTTTATTTCTTTCTTGTTCTTTTTCAGAATTACTTACAATTAAATCACTTATTTGTTTATCTTTTTCTGAATTTTTCATTGTTAAATCACTTATTATTTTTTCCTTTTCTGAAATTATATTTTCTAAATTTTTTTCTTTTTCAGATGGATTATTTTCATTTAATAAATTCTTTAATTGAGTTATTTCATTATTTTTATTTAGAACTTCTTCTTTTAATTGTTGAATTATATTATCTTTTTCTTGACTTTCTCTCATTGAATTTTCAAATAAATTATTTGTTTCTTGTAAATTTTGTGTTAAAATATTTAATTGATTATTATGTTGTTGTTGAGTATTATTTTGTAAATCATCTAATTTTTCATTTAATTCTTGAATTGTTTTTTCTTTTTTTAATAATTCTTCATGTAATTGAGTTAATTTTTGTTTATCTTTTTCATTTTCTATTTTTAATGATGATATTATATTATCTTTAGAAGAATTTTCTATTTTTAATGTATTTACCATTGAATAAAGTAAAGATATATCTTTATTATTTTCATTTTGTGTTGTTTCAATTAAATTAATATTAGGATTATTTATATTATTATTACTATTATTATTATTTAATAAAGCAATTAATTTTTTATTTTTTTCTTCATCATTTTTAAATTGATTTAATTCCTTATCTTTTTCATTAATTGATTGTTCTAATTTTTTAATTTGTTCAATATATTTTTTATTCAATTCACTTTCATGTTGACTATCAGAATTCATTCCTTTAATCATAGTTGCTTGTTCTTGTAATTGATTTGTTAATTGATTAATATCTTTATTATATTTATCATTAAGTATATTATAAGATTTTTCAATTTGAATTAAATTTTCTTCTTTTATTTTAATTTGATTTACATAATCACTATTTTGTTGAGTTAATTCATTAATTTTTAAAATTTGCTCATTTATAGTATTAGTTAAATATTCAATATTTTGATTAGTTTTAATTTCATTTTCAGTTTTTTTATTTTCAATCATTTTTTGTATACTATTATTTAAATTTGCAATTTCTTCATCTTTCATTTTAATAATAATATCTTTATCTTCATTAAATCTATTTCCTAAAATTTCTTGTTCCTTTAATACTCTATCTAATTGACTAATATGTCCATTTAATTTTTCTATTACCTCCGTTTTTGTATTTAATTCTTCTTTTAATTTATTTATTGTCTCATTTAATTCTTCAATTTTTTTATTTTTTTCTAAATTTTCTTTTTTTAATAATTCATCAGCAGAAACTAATTCTTTTAGCATTTCCATTTGTTTTTCATTTAACATTTTATATTGATTTAATTCATTTTGAATATCATTTTGCATTTTTTCACTATATTCTTTTTGTTTTTTTAAATTTTTAACATCTTCTTCAATTAATAATTTATTTCTTTCAACACTTGCTTTTTCTAATTTTAAATTATCTTGATTTTTTTTTAATTTTTGATTTTCAATAAATAATTCTTCATTACTTTGTTTTAATTTATCAATTATACTTTGATAATTTTGTATTTTTATTAAAGTATTTTGGCCATATTCTTTTAATTGTTCATTGGCTTGATCTTTTATATTATCTAATTCATATTTTGTATTATCTAATTCTTTTTTAATTTTATCTCTTTCTTCAACAATACTTATTCCAGTTTCTTTTAAATGTTTAATTTCTGCATTTAATTTATTTACATTATCATCTTGATTTTTTGTCATATTATTTAATATACTTGTTAATTTTTTTATTTGTTCTTTTAAATTTGTTATTTCTGTTGTTTTCATTATATTTTCTCTTTGTAATCCTATTATATCATTATTTTTTTGAGTTAAATATTTTGTTAAATTTGTATTTTTTTCTGATAAATTTGATAATTCCTCTTCTTTTTCTTTTAATGTTCTTGCATTATCATTTTTACTTCCTTTTATTTTTTCATTTATTTTTGTAAATTCTTTTTTATAATTTTCTACTTGTTTTGTTAATGTTACTAATTTTTCTTCTGCATCTTTTAAATTATTTCTTAATACTGAATTTGTTTTTCTTAATTCAACATATTCATTTGTTCTTTTCTCTAAATTAGTTTTAAATATATTTTTTTCATTATCATCTTTTTCTTTTACTGGATTAGTTTCTATTTTATTATTTAAAATAAAGTTTTCATTTTTTAATTGATCAATTGTATCATCTGTTTCTTTTAATTTCAAATTTAAATCTTTAATTAATAATCTTAATTTTTCATTTGCTTTTATTTCTTCATCTAATTGTAATTTTAAAGAATTAATTACATTTAATCTTTCTTCATTAGTTTTATTTAATTGTATTTCATTTTGATTATAAATATTTAAATTATCTCTTAATTTATTAATTTCATTTTCATATTCTTTTTTTTTTTTTTTTAATAAATTAATAGTTTCTTTTGCAGATTGTAATTGATTATTAATATTATTTATTTTATCATTATTTTCAATACTACTTTCAGTTAAATTAACAATTACACTTTCTTTATTTTGAATATTTTCACTATTTTCATCAATTTGTTGTTGTAAAATAGTATTTTTATTTTCAATATTTTTCATATTTCTATTCTTTTGTAAAATTTCATTTCTTAATTTATTAATTTCATCTCTTAAAACTTTATTATCTTCTCTTAATTCTTGAATTTGTCCTTCATAATTTTCTTCATGAGATAATATAATTTCATTTTTTAATTTTGATAATTCATATTCTAAATTTCTATTAACTTCTTCTAAATGTTTTTTATCTGATATTTCCATATTTAAAAGAGCAATTTGTTGTTTATATGCTTTAATAGTATCATTTAAAGTATTTTGAGACATTGTTTTATTATTATATGATTCTAAACTCAATTTTTTATTTTCATTAACAAAATCACGTAATTGTTTATTTAAATCATTTATTTCTTTTTCTTTTTTAATTAATTCTTCTTGATGTTTTTTTAAATTTTCTTTTAATTGTTTTATTATAAATTCTTTTTCACTAGATTCTAAATTTGTTTCATTAATATAATTTTTATTATTTCTTATTAAAATATTATCTATTTGTAATTTTAATTCTTTTTGTAAAAAATCTAATTCTTCAATTTTTATTTGTAAATTTTCATCAGGATTAAATAAATTATCTTTTATTTCATCATATTTTTTTAAAAAAAAAATAATATTTTTAGTTAATCTATTTAAATTTGGATCATTTATATTTCCACTTATTGGGGATTGACTTCCACTTCTTATATATATTTTTTTTTCAATCGGAATTTTAAATAATATATTATTTTTTGATGAATTTTCACTTGATATTAAATCTTTATTTTCATTTATTGAATCTTGATTTTTTTTATTTTTCATATCCTTCATTTTTTTAAATTGATTTTTTGCCTTTTCTAAAAATGTATATAAATGTTCTGTCATTGATTTATTTGTTTTTTCTAAATTTTTTTTAGTTTGATTTAATTGTTCTAATCTTTGAATTAAATCATTTATTTTTTCTAATGAATTATTTTTTAAAATTTCATTTGAGATATTTTTTGCAAAAACTTCTTGACTTTCAAATAAATTATAAAAAGATGAAGCTTCAGTTAAATTTTGTTTAGTTGATTTATAATATTCTTTTATTATATTTGATAATCCATTTAATAATGATATAAATTCAGTATCTATAATATATGGATTATTTGAGCGATTTTGTAATGAATAATTAGAATGTCCATCCATTTTTTTAATTATGAAAATAAATTAATTTTTTATTATGAATTATTAAATAATTTTAGTATTATTTTATTTGTTATAAGTATCTATAATTAATTATAATGAAATATAATTAATTGATTAATACTTTTTATTATTTTTTCACTATTGGGAAGATAAATAGTATAATTTTTTTATATATTTATGGCAAATAGTGAATAATGTAGTAAAATTAAAAAAATTCAAAATTTTTAATTGATTTAATAATATATTTTATGGTAATTATAATAATAAAAAAATTAAAAAAAATAAAAATTAAAATAAAACAAATAATAAAAAAAATTATTTTATCAATGGAAAAAGAAGAGACAATAGAAGAACAAAAAGAAGAAAAAAAACAAGAATCAATAGAAACATTTGAAGAAATGTTATTTAAAAACGAAAAAACAAAACGTCATAAAAAAGGATTAACATGGAAGAAAAAATACAAAGAATTACTTAATGATAGCAAAATAATATTTTCAGACGAAGAAATAAAATTAATAAAAGACTTATTATATAATCCTTTACCTAAATCTCAAAGAAGAAACTTTTACTTAATAGCAAGTGGTGCAAAAAGAGAAATGTTAAATAATCCAAATTACTATTATACATTATTATCAACATTTCCAAAAAAAATTCCATTTCCATATGAAGAAAGTATAAATTTAGATTTACATAGAACATTTCCAGAAATTCCATATTTTAAAGATGAAAATAATATTCAAAAATTAAAAAATATTTTAATGGCATTTGCAATGAGAAATATAACAATTGGTTATTGTCAAGGATTTAATTATATTGTAGCAAAATTATTATTAATAATGGAAAATGAAGAAGAAACTTTTTGGGTTTTTACACAAATTGCAGAAAATTATTTACCTTTTGATTTTTATTTAAAATTCACTGGAGTTAGAACTGATACAGAAATAGTTAAAAAAATAATTAATTTAACTTTATCTTATACTAATCAAGATGAAACAATTGAATTATGTATTTCTAATTTAATTACAAAATGTTTTATTTCTTTATTTAGTCAAACTGTTAATGATGAAATTTTACATTGTATTTGGGATTGTTTTTTTATTTATGGAGATATTATTTTATATAGAGCTTTTATTTGGGCTGTTTATTCTTTATTTGATAAAACTTTAAAAAATGTTTCTATTGAAGATATTCATCAAAATTTAATTTCCAGAATGCAGAAACAAAATAATATTAATTCTTTAAATTATTTTCTTATGATTTATAATAGATTTAATGAAGCTTATATTGAACATTATAGAAAAAATATTTCTGAGAAAACTTTAGGAGAAAATTTTATTGATTCTGTTGATCCTAATGATAAAGAAAAATGTGATATTTCAATGCCTTTTTGTTTATGTAATAAAGAAGGGAATGATGTTTGTAAATTTAGTCAATATAATGTTTTAAGATGTAATAAGGATTATCCTTTTAATGAAAATTATTTTTTTTCCTCATGTTTTAATGAACAAGTTAATGATATTTCAAAAGTAAATATTACTGTTAATGACTTAATTATTGAGAGACAAGAACATTTTTGTAAATAAAAAAAATTTTTTTCAATTTTGATATTTTAGTTTTATTATTTTTTATTTTTTTAAATATTTTAAAAATTTAAAAAATGTTAAATAATGATTTCTTAGGTTTTGAAAAAAGAAATGATTATCAATTACCATTGAATCAAAATAAACAAAAGAAAAGAATAAATACTTCATCATTTGAGAAATTAATAAAAGATAATCAAATAAATAAATTATTATCAGATGAAAAAATTGATGAAAATATAAAACAATGCTATAATAATTTAAATAATTTAAGAAATGCATTTAAAACAAAAAAAAATAATTCTCCAAACATAATGAATGTTTCAAAAACTTTAGAAAATAAAAATTATGATATTTCAAAATCAATTAATTATATAAGAGATTTTACAAAAGACTCAAATCGAGATAATGAAAATATTCCAATTAAAACATTATATGAATATACAAATAATAATAATAATAGTTCTAATTTTAATAATAATATAACTATTAATTCTATTAATCAATTTAAAAGTCCAAATTCTATAAAAATTCTTTTTAAAAATTTAAATCAATTAACTATGAGTCAAGATAATAAATTTAATCAATTTGATAGTAAAATAATAAAAGATTATAATGATAAAAATAATTTAATGGGAAGAAGTTTAAGTCATCAAAAGAATAATAGTGTTAATGTTACTTTTGGAGATACTATTTATAATAATCAACTTTTATTTTCAAATAGAATTAAAAAAGAAGGTGATGAAAATAATAATTCTATTAAAGATAATTATATTTATTTCTTACAAAAACAACTTGATGAAAGTGGGAAAAAAAATAAAGAATTAATTCAAATGTATAAAGAAATAGAAAAAAAATGTGAAAATTTATCATTAGATAATAAATTATTAAATATTGATTTAACTGAAAGTAAAAATCAAAATAAAGAATTAAAAAAAAAAGATGAATTATTTTATAAAGATAGATATAGGATTGAAGGAAATAATAATTTAGATGATAGTTTAATTTTATTAAAAAATTCAAATGATGAATTCAAAAAGAATTTAATGTTAATGACAAATAAATTTCCAGATAATTTTAAAAATAATAATTCAGAAAATGATATTATATTATTAAAAGAGAAAAATGATTTATTGAATAAAAAATTATATGAAAAAGAAAATATATTAAAAAATTATAAATTAGAAAATGAGAAATTAAATTTAGAAAATAACAAATTAAAAAATCAAATTGAAGATTATAGAAATAAATTAGAAAAAACAAAATTAATGTTACAAGAAAAAGAAAGAATAATATTAAAATTAAATTCAAATAAAGAAAAAAAAAATAATTATGAATCAAAAGAATCATTATTGGATATAACATCAGAAGATAAATTAGTAAAAATATATAAAAAAAAACCATCAAGTGATAAATTTTCAATAGAAAATAAATCAAAAAATATTAGAACAAGAAAATCAATTGAAGAAATAAAATTAAAAATTCCAATACCAAAACCTAATTCTATAATTCAAGAAATACAAATTAGAAAAAATTATGAAACAAATCCAAATTATTCAAACTATTCAGATGATAATTTATTTTATAGAATGAAATTAAATGAAAATGAAAAAATATTTAAAGAATATACATATACAAATCCAGATATTGATAATATACTTTCAAAATCATTTGGTCAAAATATAATATATGACACATTTAATTTTATAATAAATCCTAAAGAAAGAAAATTATTTAGTATAAATTCAGATTCAAATTTTATAGAATTTAATTTACAAAATAAACTTTTTTCAAAACACTATTTAGGAGAAATGGAAATTTATGATTCATATGATAAAGAATATCAAAATGAAGGAACAATAATATTAAATACATTAAATGGTTTATTTATATTAACTGGTAAAAATATAAATAAATTATATTATTTTAATGATCAAACAAAAACAATAAAAAAAGTATGTGATTTTATAAATAATCATAATTCTGGTTCATTATTTTTAGATGATATAAATAGAAGAATTTTTTCTTTTTCAGGAAAATATAATAAAAAAGTAGAATATTACTCATTTGAAACAATGAAAATTAAAGAAATACCTGAATTAAATATTGAAAGAGCCAATGCATCATATTGTATGATAAATAATAAATTATATTCATTTTTTGGTTATTGTTTCCCTTTGAATAATTATACAGAAACAATTGAATTTATTGATTTAAAATTAATGGATCGTTGGAATTATATTTCAGTCTCAACTGAATTAGATGAATTAAATATTCATTGTTTTTCTACTGTTCATATTGAAGGAAGAAGTTATGTTTATTTATTTGGGGGAATTAAAGGAAATGGAGAATTAATAAATGATTATTTTTTTAAATTTGATATTTATGGAAATGAAGTTGAAAAAATTGACTTTGATGAAGAAGAAAAAAATAAATGTTTATTTTGTAAAAATTCTACTTTTATTAAAATTGATGATAATTATTATTTAATGGATGATAATTTTAATGTTCATTCTGTTGATGGTTCTGGATATTTTACTGTTTTAAATTATATGTGATTATATTTTATAATATATGATAATATTTTTTATGTTTTTAAATATTATATTTTAATATTTAAATTATTATAATAAAATTTATTAAAACTAAAAAAAGAAATTTTTAAAATAAAAAAATGATGATTAAAAATTATAATAAAATTTTAATTAAAAATCATTTTAAACAACCAAAATTAAAAAAAGACTTTTCAAGAATTTCATTAATTAAAAAACCATTTAATAATACATTTCCAATAACAAATACAAAAAATTACTTAAATAAAAGTTGTATAAATTTTAGCAAAACTGTTTATCAAAATAATGTTTTAAAAAATAAATTAAAAAAAAACGATTTACCAACACGTTTTCTTCCTTTAATCAGAAAAAAACAAAAAATGATATTACCAAATTTATTAAAAAATACAGATAAATTCAATAAAATATATAAAGAAATTAACTTAGTTGAAAAGCAATTAAACAATATTAAAAAAAATAATAGTATTGCTTTAAAAAATAATTTTTCATTAATAAGATATCAAGAAAATTTAATTAATGTATTTTCAAAGGGACATGCAAATGCTTTTCAAGATGGAATTATTGATAAAATAAGAAAAAATTTTAGGAAAATAAATAATATTTATATGGATAAATCTAAAACAAATTATGATGTTTTTGTTGAATCTTTTCATTTTCCAAAAGAATTAAAAGATAGATTAATATTAAAAAGAGAAAAAAAAAGAAATTCATCATCTTATATTTGATTAAAATATATATTATAGAAATGATATATTGATATATGTAATTTTTTAAATATTATACTATAATAAGAAAAATAATATTTAATATATTCGTTAAAATTAATCAATAAATTTTATGTATATATATTTAAATAAAAAATGAGTAATTTTAAAAAAAAAAAAGAAAATATTTTAAAAATAAAAACAGATATTCCAGAAGATGAAGCAAAAATATATTTAAAAAAATATAATTTAGAAAAATTCTTTCATCATATGATAAATAATATTTTAGAAGAAAATCCAGAAAATAAAATATTATATATGATAAAATATATAGCAGGAGAAATGACAAAAGAAGAAAGAGATAAATTTAAAATAAAAATCCCTGAACCATATCCACAAAATATACCAAAAATTAAATTTCCAAATTTATCAAATTCAATTTCAATTTCAAGAAAAATTTTAACAAAAGATTTATTTAAAAAATTAAAACATAAAAAAACAAAATATAATGGAAATATTTATGATATAGTTAAATTAGGTATTAATAATATACATGATAAAATTGGTTGTTTATTATGTGATGGAAATTCAATTGAAGTTTTTAGTGAATTTTTATTTCCAATTATTGAAAAAATTCATGATATTAATATTAAAGATAATGAAATAAATAATTTTTATATTAAAAATAATAATAATGATTTAAAAGATAATAATTTTCCTAATTTATTAAAAATTATTTCTAAATGTAATGTCATGAGATTTATTTTTAATAGAAATTTATCTGGATTTCCTTTTTTAATAATTGCTAATGAAGAACAAAAAAAAAAAATTGAGAATATTTTGTCAAATGTTATTAATGAATTAATTGACACTAATTTTTTACCTTTTATGAATAAATATACTAATAAAGATGATGAATTTTTTAATATATTAGATTTTATTGATTATGATAATTATTTAACATGTGATATTGATAAAAATTATAAATATAGAAGTATTTATTCATGTAAAGATAGAAGTTTAATTATTTTAATTAATTTTATTGAACATTTTCAAATAATTGAAACTAGGAAAAAAGAAGAAATTAATCCAGTAAATATGTATAATAAAATTTATTTATATTTAGAAAAATTAGAAGAAAAAATTAAATTTGAATATTCAGAAAAATTTGGTTATTTAACATCTGAAATAAATAAAATTGGTTCTGGATTTACAATATATACAGAATTAGAAATATATAATTTAAACCAAATAAAAATAATAGGAGGAAATTATAAAGAATTTTTATTAAAATCAAACCATGATTTTTATATTATAAAAGAATTAATAGATCATATTAATTTTTGTATATATTATTCAAAAAAATTATCAAGTAATCAAGATATAAATTTTATAGAAGGATATTTTAATCAATTAAATGGATTTATATCATTTGATCAATTTACTTCAAAATTAAATTCACTTTCTTTAAAAAAGTTAATTATATCACAATCTACAAAAGACATTTCTTTAAAAATAGCATATGATAATAATTATGATAATTATAAATATACAATTAGTCCTTCTGGAATAACATTTAATTATTTAATGTCTATTTATATAAATGATCAATATAATCCTTTTGGTATTTTAATCAGAGAAAAAAATGAATATAAAATATTTTCAAATTTTTTTCTTGATTATATTTCAAAATCTCAAAATTTTGAGATTCCAGAAAAAAATTATTTTGAAAAAATATATATAGAAGATGAAATAAATGAATATGATTTTAATAAAATAAAATTTGCTCCAAAAGATCATTTGAAATCAATAAACATTTCATTATGTTTAATCAGAAATATAGAAAATTATCTTTTCCCAACTCATCATGAATCAACTGATGATAAAATAGAAGATTTAATATTAACATTTATTGAAAGTTTATCAACTAGAACTTCAAATTTTGGTCATTATTATTCTTTAACTGAAAATAATCAAAAAGATTTAACAAATAAAATAATAGAAGAAAATCAATTAATGATTTTTCATAAAGAAGATATGAAAAATTATAATTTAGATATTGGTTACCCTTTTCATAGAGGAGTAATTAAATTTACAAAAGATCATATTTTTGTTATTATAAATGATGTAGATCATTTAAAATTTTTTTTAAATGATAAACCTTTATTAAATAATATTCAAAATGTATTAAATGATTATTTTGATATTATTGATATTTTTTCTAATAAAATTAATTTTTGTAAAAGTGATCGTATTGGTTTTATTACTTCTTCTCCTCGTTTTGTTGGAAATGGTCTTTTAATTAGAGTAACTTTTCCTTTGGATTATATTAATAAAGAAGATTTAGATATATGTTTTGAAAATAGTGAATTTATATATAAAATTATTAAAGAAGGAGATAATAAAGAAAATTATATTGTTGAAATTGTTAATAAAATTACTATTGGGATTAGTGAAAGGAAAATTGTTTACAAATTATTAGGTTATTTAAAAAAGATTTTTTATAAAGCAAGTAATAAAAGATTAAGTAAAAATTTAAATATTCAGAAAAAAAAAACATTAACATTTCCCAAAAAGTATACTTCTTTAAATTTGGATGAGTAATATATATATTTATTTATTATTTTTAATGTGTATATATATTGTTCTTTAAAAATTTTAATTATATTATATATTGATATTTAATAATAAAAATATATTAAATATTTATTTACCTTTTAAATGAAAAATTATTTTACTCTTTTCTTTATTTTAATTTACAATATAAATTCATTAAATAAACCATCAAAAGAATATATAGATTTAGTAAATTGGATAAATAAAAATGGAGGATATGTTTCTCCAAAATTATATCCAATTGAAGAAGATAATTACAATAGATATATAATAACAAAAGAGAAAATATTAAAAAATGAAACAATATTAATAATACCAGATTCAATAATTTTATCATCAATGAATGGAAAAATATCTAATATTTGCAGAAATGCTTATGCATTAGAATTTGATAATTATGATTATGAATGTTTAATTTATTTTATGACATTAGATAGGAATAATAAAAAAAGTTTTTTTTATCCCTATTATAATTATTTTCCTAAATTAAATAAAAAAAACTTTTTTTCTTTTTTACCAAATAATATTAAAGAAAAAATATCCAAAACTGAATTAGGGAAAAAAATTAAACAAGGAGAAACATTTTTTAAAAGGAGTTTATTACCAGTTGAAAAAATATTAAAAGAAAAGAATTTAATTGAACAATATAAAGAAAATTTTGTATTAGTTACTTCTAGAAACTTTTTTAGAAGAGATTCTTCTTTTGAAGATGTAAATTCAATGGTACCATATGTTGATTTATTAAATCATAAAAATAATTATAATGTATATTTTTATTTTGATGATTATAAAGATTCAATGATTGTATATGCAATTAAAGATATTAATAAAGGAGATGAAGTTATTAATTATTATGGTGAAGAAAATAATATTAATCTTTATACTGGTTATGGTTTTATTATTAAAGATAATATTTATAAAGTTAAAGTTCATTTTACATTATTTAATGAATATTTAACTTTTGAATATACTGATAATATTGAAAAAGATGTTTTAAATAAAATAAATAGATTTACTTCAAAAAAGATTTTTAATTATAAAGATTCTGTTAAAGTTTTATATGAAAAATTAAATAAAGAATTTAATTATTATAATAATATTCATACAGGAGATGAAAATATTGATTTTATTATTAATGAAGAAAAACATCTTATTGAAATGTATAAGAATGTAGTAAAAAAATTTAATCATTAAAAAAGGATTTTTATTTAAAAAATATATTTATATTAAAAAAGTTCTTTATATTTATTGAATTATTAATATAATATTATTGTTTTTTATTTTTTTTCACTTTTTTTTCTTTATTTTTTTTTCATTTATTTCAATTTTTGTTATATTTGATGGAATATTTAATTTAATTCTATTTGCTATTTTTTCATCATCAACTTTTAATGTATAAAGATAACTTGATGTTCTTAATTTAAATTTTGTTTTCCTATTTTTAGTTTTTATTATTATACTAGTTGCAATTGGTTTATAATTACTTTTTTTATCTCCTAATAAATAAAGTAAAAAAGATTATATGTCATTTCTTAAATCAATTGGCATTTAAATTTTTTTATTTATATTTATAATTATTATATTTTTTATATTATTCATTTTAAAAAAACAATAAAAAATTTGATTTTTCAATAAATATGTAGATATTAAATAATTGATATTATCTAAAAAAATGATTCCTCAAAATAATTCAAATAACGATTCAATAATTAAAACATTTCCATTAAAAATAAGTCTATTTAAAAATAAAAGAAGAAGTCTAAGTGTAATCCCAAAATTACCAACATTTAATTCTAAAAATAATTTATTAAATGAAGAAAAAAAAATAATAAAAAGAGGAAATATTACATTTAGAAAAATACCATCTGATTTAACAAATTCAAATCATTCAATAAAGATAAATTTAAATGCTATATCAGTTGAAGATAGAAAAAATTTAAAAAAAATAAATGGTAATGCATTCAATATACAAAATAATAATAGTAAATTTAATTCAAAAAATAAAAATGTATTTAGATTAAAATTAGGAAAATCTATAAAAAGTTATATTCAAAATATGAACAATAAAATTGATGAAGATGATAAAAAAAATCAACAATATAATTTATTTAATATTAATTATTTAAAAGGAAATACAAAACCTACATTATCAGGATTATTTACTTTAAAAAATGGTGATAAATTAAAACAAAATAAATCATTGACTTTTTTAATTAAAAAATCCAAACCAAAAGAAAATTTTTTAAGAAGACTTCTTTTGATTAAAAATAATGAAAATTCATTAAAAACTTCTATTAAAATACAAAATATAAAATGGTTATGGGCAAATAAATCATATATAATTGAAAAACTTATTTTTTTTTTCCAAGATTATAAATGGTTTTTTGAGAAGAATAGATATGTAAATAAAGATGTTTTAAAAGAGTTTATGACTATAATAAATATTGAACAAGATATAGTATTAATTGATAATCTTTTTTTATTATTTGATTATGAAGGAAAGGGAAATATAAATTTTAAAAAAGTATTGTTTACTCTTATTCTAAGTTCAAATAAAATTTATGAACATAAAATTAGATTAATTATTAATTTATTAAGTGAAAAAGATGATTCATTAAGATTAAAAGATTTTAATGATTTATTAATTAATACTATTCCATATAAAAAAAGGAAAATTTTAATTGATATAATAAAAGTCGAACTAGGAATTAAGGACATCAATATATTAACTCAAAAAGATATTTTTTTAGATATATTATTGAATAATACAAAAATAATAAAAATCTTAAATAAATGTTTTATAGATTTTGATAATATGATAAATGATGTTGGAAGTGAAATTAATAATGTTTTTATTGATATAATGAAATCATCACAAAATTCGCTATATAATCATTTTACTAAAAGATTAATATTTAATGATATTAAAAAATTAGATCAAATTGTAAATTCAATTCAAACAAAATATAAATTAAATAAAAATATTGATAAAATATTTTCAGTAGATGAAGAAGAAAATAATAATAATGAGATTTATATTAATAAATCGAATAACATTTTTGAATATGAATCTAAATTATAAAATATAAATAATAAATTATAAAAAATATATATTTCTTAATTTTGTAAAAATGAATTATTCTAACACACTTTATTTAAAACAATTTTTTTATCAAAATAAAATTTTCTTATACAAAACTAAATAAATTAATAAGAATTTATAATTAATATTTTTTACTAATTTCATACATTAATTTACAAAATAAATTCTTTATCAAAACTTAATTGTTTATAAAAGTCAATATGAGGACTATTTTTTTTTAAAACATCCAAAATACAAAATCCTTTTTTAATTTTATTTTTCCCATTTTCATTTTTATTTTCGTTCTCTAAGAAAAATTCATAAATAGTTTTTTTATATTGTATAGAATCATAATCATTATAAGAAATAGTTCTTTCTTTTTTAATTTCATTTTTAACTTTATTCATTTCTTTTTTTAAATTTTGAATAAAACTATTTTTTCTATTATTATTATTTTTTTTACATTCAATAATTTCAAAATTTAATTTTTTATATTCATCATCTGAATTATCACTATCAGTTTCACTCGAATCAGAAAATTCTTCTTTTTCAAAACTAGCAACAAATTTTTCATTTATTTCTGGAATTTCATTTATAATCATTTGATTTCTTTTATAATGAATATGATTTAATTTCATTGGAGTTGGTTTTATTTCAGTTTTTATTGGTTTTAATTTTGGGACGAAATTTGAAGGAATATTTTCTGAATAAAATCTTGTTCTTTTATAATTTTCAATATTGTTTTTTGAGTTTTTTTGTTTAATTTCAAAAGATATACTTTTTGGTCTTGATATATTTACATCTAAGTTAGGATTTTCTAAGTCTAAACTTTTATCTTTTGGCTCCTTTTTTATATCCATTATTTTTATATATATTATTTATTTGATAAATTTTAATAATGATATCTTATATATTTTAATTATTTGTTTTTATTTTTATTGTTACATATTTTTATAAAAAAATGAATATAGGATATAAAATGAATTGTATATTAAATTTATCCAAATTGAAAAATATTAATAATATAAAATGCATTTTTGATTTTAATGAACATTTTATCAAAATAACATTTATTTCAATATCATTATCAATTAAAAATTTACTTTTAGGATTACTTAATCCACTTTATCATTCAAAAAACAATGAACAATATTATATAAATTATTCTTTAATTCAATCAATTTCATCAAATATTGAAACAAGTATAATTAGTTTTGATATAATAAACCCAATATTAAATTCAGTTATTACATTTAATTTATCTAAGTTTGAAAATCCTGGTTTTTTTAAAAAAAAAGTTTCTAAAGATATTTTAAAAAAAATAATAGTTTTTTTACAAAAAAAAATACATTCAGAAACAAAATTTTTAATAGAAAGATTTTTAGGTTTATTAGATGTTTTAAAAGATTGTTTAGATCCTCAAAAAGAGGAAAATCCTCAAATTGAAAATATATTATTATTTGCTTATTTATGTGGAAAAAAATTTTATGAAAAATATACCGCAATATATAAACAAAATAATAAAATAAGAAAAAAAATAGATAAAAAACTATTTGAAAAATTAAAAACTTTAGATATACTTATTCCAGAACATGAATCAATGAAAAAAAATTTAGTTTGTGCAAATTTTGATTCATTAATTAATGAATTTAAAATAAGAACTTCATATTTTATTGAGGAAAGTATTATTTTATTCCTTCAAGTTATTAGTCTTGAAAATAATGTTTTAAATTTACAAAAAGTAAAAAAATCTGAAGTAACAAATAATTTAATGACTATACAAAAGGAAAATAAATTAAAATTAGATTTTGAATTATCAAATTTTTCATTTACTCAAAATAATTTTTCAAATACTTTTTCATTTCCTAAATTAAATAATTCAAATTCCTTCAATCAAAAAAAGAGACATTTAGATGTTTTAACTCAATTAAATTTAACTAAAATAAATAAATCTCAAGATGAAATAATAGAAAAAAATTTGAATTCATTAACAATTTTACAAAATAAAGATAAATTAAACAATTTTAATAATAATATATCAAATAATATAAATAAAGTTGAATCAGTTTCAACTGAACAAACATCAAAAAAAGAAATAGAAAAAAATAAATATAGAAATGTATATTTAGTTGGTAAAGAATTATTAGAAACTCCAAAATTTCAATCATCAAATTTTAAGAAACAAATGATTAAAAATAAAAATTTATTATGTAAAAATTCTCCTAAATTAAATGAAAAAGAAAGTCAAAATCAAAAAATTTCACTTAAAGATATAACTAAACAAATTAATGAATTAATTAAAATGCATTCTTTAGTTCCTCCCATTGATGTTTTTAATATTTTTTGTAATACTGCTGAAATTATTTATAGAAAATTTTTTGAGATTTGTTTTAAATCTTTTTTAGGAGAAATTTTCTATTTAGAAATGGATAAAGATAATTTAATAAGAAATGATGAATTATATAATTATTTTATGTATTTGAGGAATTTAAAAAATATTTTATTTAGTGAAAAAAATAAAATATATTTTTCTTGTATCTTTTTAATGAGTGAAAAAATTTAAAATAATTTATTATAAATTTTTC